>CCAG010000741.1:0-55144 GCA_001077435.1 Glossina morsitans morsitans | reverse complement strand
TTTTCAAATTCCTTTGCGAATTCCAAGGAGATGGCTAATCGGTTCAGATTTTGATGCTGATCGAAAATATATATACTTTATGGGGTCTGTGAAGTTTCCTGCCTGGTGTTGTAAACGTTTTGGCAAAATGAATACGTGCCGCATCATTCGATGATAAGTGTAAAAATGACATCATATTTAGGATAAAAAAAAGAAACAAAAATGTTAGATTGAAATGAAACGAAACAAAAAAACAAACAAGTATAAATACTTTAGTAGAGTACGGCCCACCTATGAGTCCACTACACGACTTTGCATAATACATTTGTTCATACAGCGACTTTTCAAAATAAGACATTATATGGCAAGGGGGTAAAAAAATGCTCCAATCCGAACCATTTGCAAATATCTTCGTTTTTTGGCCAAAAAACTTCGATCTACCAAATTTCATCAAAATCTTTCAAAATTAGCGACATGTAGATTGAACACAAGATAAACAGACAGGCAAGCTTAAATCAATTCGGAAAGTGATTCTAAATCGATTGGTATAACAATAGGTGGGTCTATCTCAAATTCTTCGGAGTATTTTGTACACACACGCCAACTTAATACACTCTCGCACCAAAAGTGTTGTATGGCATAAAACTACAAGATGAAATCAATAAATATGTTACAAAAAGTCATGAGCACCCCAAGCGCTTATGGTGCAAGCAGGAAGGAAATGATAGGCAATATAAGTTATTTTAGAGGCATATCACATGCCCAATATAAGCAGCAAGCGCCTTATCTCAATAAGCGCCTTATCTCAATGGTGCTTAGCGGTAGCTCTGCATTTAACTTTTCCACGTTTGGCAAAACTTTTGCCATCTTTGTATATTCGTTTTTCTTTTAAAACTTTCAAATCAGCGGAGCAGTGGTTATGCGATTCCAAAACTTTAGATGTCTCTTATTAGACGCAATTTTATTATATGCTAATCTTGCAATCACGCACTGTAGTAAAATATCCACTTGCCGCAACGATTTCATATCGTCGCCGTAGGGATTAGTTTGCTTCGGTCTTATAAATAAATATGCAACCTGCACACTATTACTTGGCTTGACTTGACAGAATGTCGTATATCACATGTGACATAATATGACATTCGGTCAAATGTATCAATTCAGACGACCATGAATATCGACGCTATTAGGAGATGCAATTCTTACAAAGTGAATCTTGGAAAGTAGCTAAAAAATTTTCATGGAAAAAATATGGGCGTTGTACAAGAAGAAGCACCTCAATTGATACCTACACTGCTTTACTTACTTAAAAGCCTAGTACACATACATCTGAGCGCCGAACCTGGAAGCTTAAAAATGATCTCAACTTATCGACTGGCCTGCGAAAAGTTAAAAGCATTTTTCTTGTTTTAATTAAGGCGTTTCGAGTGGTGGTGGTAGACTATATAGTTCTCTTGTTTGTTATTAATTCCGTCCTCACCCTGGGGTACTGTTTCATATCTGGTGACCTTCTAATCCAAATATGGGTTAACTTGTCGGATAATGTTTTATCCTACTACCGCCATTGGCTGCAAACAGACTACAGAAAAACCAAATTCCAGCCACTGAAATTCGTTGCGCAAACAAAGCAAAGGATATTTAACAAGAAAATCTATAAACGCTATGCTATTTGAAGTATTGCAGTCATCATACTCCTGTCGATCGATTGCGTTCATCTCGGTAATCAAAAACTTCGAATTCCATTGTTTGCGGTTGAATATTCTCATACACACAAGCACTTACCGTAGTTATGTGCAGTCATGAATGCATGCAGCAAGCAATTTATTGCACCTCAAATATACGTTTGTCACTTCTCATTATTTGCTGTCAATTGCTCCATTAATGCTTTAATTTACACACCATATAAGCAGTTATTTGCTGAAATATTTCACTGCCGTGTGTTATTATGTTAAACAGTTTATGATAGCATGTTTTCTATATTTGATAAAATGTTCGTTATAGAGCTAACTGTACGCTATAATTAAATTAATTGAAAATAGTTTACAAGACTATTTATTACGTTCGAATTCAGTGGACAGCCATGTGAACGATTTTATGCACGATATAGTTTGTGGCGGAAATAATTCAACGCGCGATGTACGCTGTTACGAAAAAAAACATTTAATGAACACACGCAAGTCACACGCAATAACAAGCAGGTTGTCAAGTCGGTGGATAGAACTTATCAGCATTTTCCTTCGATCCCCGATTTCAGCTGAACAAAACATGCTGTGACTTTTTATAAAATGAAAATCCTTTCTTCCGATGCATATTCTTTGAAATTAGCATTCACTTGTCCTTCTCTTGGATTAATCGGAAAACTTTTCTTTTGAAAAATGTAGCCATGCGATCATTTTTGAATAGTACGATTGTGTGTGGATTTACCACAAGTTTCTTGATCACTATATTGTAGTTTAACAGATCAGATCAGCTTCGATTAATCAACTAACAAAGGACCGCTCTTGAACCTCGTCGTGACATTAAAAGGTTGCGTACAACGCAGGAGTAACATTCCTTCAGTAAATAATCAAATTTCAAGCACAATTTTTTTTTTATTTTTTTTTTACTGTTGCCGCTGTTAGTTTCATGCGTTTGGTGTGCATGCTTGATTTTGGCCACCAGTTTACAAGAATGACTTTTTTCAATTTACTTTTTTCCTTGCGGTAACACTCTTGGAAATAAGTTTCACACATGACTTTAAATCTCACGTTGCGTTATGTTCGTTTTATAAAAGTTTGGCGACACAAGTACACATAAAAACATTGCGTACATAATCTAATAGTTATCACCGCCACTGCACGTATCATTACAATGCCTGCATACAATAAAAGTGCTGCAAGTCCAGTGAACGTGTTAATGTAGCGTTCGTTTGCCCATCATCTCTCTTGTTAAAGTTGTTGTGAAGGAGTCTTTAAAATATCACCGAATGCGAAAACTCTGTACACGTATATGAGATAACCTGTATTTTTTTCAGTTTGTGTCTCTGTTAAAAATCACAACTTTGTGTCCTTTTGTGCCTTCCATCCTTTATGATGTAGAAAAAAAGCGCACAACATAATTATCAATATACAGACGATTTGACAAAACGTACACATACAAATCTTCTTATATCGTATACAGAGAACCAGCCAACTAAAGTGTTCAGTGCACTGCGATAGAAATTTATCATATAACTAATATTGCTAATGATTTTGCAAAATCCACATTGAGGTATATCGACTTTTCTAACTTGTTTCAACATCAGTTTTCACAATAAGCTTCACTTCAATAAGCTAACCGTAATGTACAAAAAAGGGCTTTATGAATAGCGTTTTTAGGGAAGAAAAGACTCCCCCCATTATTACACCCTACGTGGCTTGTGGTATATGTTTATAGGTGGCATAAGTTTGCACAGACGTATGTAACACGCAGAAGGGCTTAAGATAGAGATACCTTTCATTATCGTTTCAGAATCATTTCCTGAATCGATCTAAGCTTATCTGCACGTCTGTCTATGTTAATTGGTGCTCCGCCCACAGAAAGAAATATTTGAGATGCAACGACGAACACTATTGAAAATGGTTCGAATAGGTCCACATTTTCAAAATTTCTCGGCACAAGTCAATAGCATTTCGCCATTTTTAATTAGTGCGAAGATTTGGATCGGCTGGGACGCATTTTTAAGACCCGTCTCATATACACGTTCCCAAGAGAATATGGTAAGAAGGTTTAATTTTCAATATTTCAGGGTTCATAGAAGTAAAGTGACAAAGTAATCAACCTTCTCAAATTCGAACCTCGTAGGCCTATTTTTTGGACGCCACTCCATAGAAGAATTCTCATGAATAGTAAGCCCTTCACAAAAAGGTTTAAATTCTAATATTTTGTGATGAAAATTAGTCCTCAGTAGCAATATGGTAAAGAACTTAAAGGTAGGAAATTTGGGTCACCTTGGGTATTTTCTCTACTTTATAGATCCCAACATATATATATAAAGAGGCAACCTAATTTCTAGTTTTTTATGAAGTAAATTAAGTTTGCTAATATTTGATCACGTCTTTTGACCATCTTCCAATGTGCTGGCATTCATGAAATGTAAGCCTCTAGATAAAAATAAGGTATGATTTTTGGTATATTATTACCTAAGCCAGTGAATAATCATATTAGGTGAAGATGTGATGTAGAGTGTCTAATGGTTGACCTCGCCCGACTATAATATTCTTACTTGTTTTCGAACTGATTGTAGCAGATTTACGAACGAAGGTGGACGGGTATGAAAATAAGTTCCACGACAACGAAATGGTTACAATGAAGACCAATTGTTCATTTTTAATTTGCTGTCAAAAGTACCGATAAGTGCAAAATTGCACATAGTGCAGCGCACGTACGCACATCCGCAAAATTTTGTGACACACAATCGTTTGCTCATTTTTAATATCGAACTAAATATACAATTTGTCACTTATTCTGTTGAAAATGCGACTTATGGAACAACATTTTTTTTTTTTGTCAAAATTACTTCCGGTGCAAATAGTGGCACAAGTATAAGTGAGAACATACTTATTAATACATGTGAATGCAAGCACATTTGTATGTGAACTGATTTCGCTAGCAAGCGGATGAAGAAAATATTTAGTAAATTTCATCAAAGCACTTCATCAAATTCAAGTTTAGTTAAACAATTATTTAAATTGAATCCGAGGATATATTCATTTTATCAAAACGCTTACAGCATGCAGAAGGAAACATCAGACATCCAATAAGGTGTATATATTCTTGAATCACTCTAGGCATGTCCATCCGTCCGTCTGCGTGTCTTTCCGCCAGCAAAGAAGTATTAGTTAATATTTTCTCGATTGGAAAATATAATATAATATTGTAGAAAATAAACTTTTTATTTTCCCGGGTGGAACTCGTCGCTGCGTTCCAGGCGCCCATTACCTCTTTGACCACATCATGTATTAACAGCGCATACTAATTTTCATTCAACTTTATATTTATGTTTAATTAAACTCGTTAAATCTTTTGACACATCATATATGATTCTTTCAATCAAAGTATACGAGCATTTCTTACGTTTTCTAATTGCAGTGCAACCACAAAATATGTATAATCTTATGATATATTCTTATAGGATTCTTCTAACAAGTTCATACTAGGTTGTCTATACAGCTTCTAATTAAATTCTGACGAAAAGACAGGTGACCTTTCGCAGAATATTCCTTAGGTCCCGTCTTATCGCGCATTAAATTTCATACTGATGACTTTGTGTATATATGACGGACCATTAGTCTTATCTCCGAAATGGACAGCAGCCAAGAGAACAAACTTTACGGAAAACAGAAAACAATAAAACTCTGTCCGAAATTCAAAGATCGGCTCACTTCAAGCCGTAATTTCGAACAACATCAGATTGGCCTTGCCATTCAGGAACAATCTTGTATTCGAAATAAACTATCCCTGTTACGAATACCTCCTCCATATACTAATGCTTAAGCTACCCTACTACATATAAAATACACATATATAAACTAAGTGTGAGACCAAAACGAGTTTGTGGTTTTGGTTCTCACGATATTTATAAGTCAATTTATATCGGTTCTAAATTTGGAAGTTCTTGGTTGTCGGTATAAACGCATAAACCGACAACAACAGAAACATGTTTTTTGCTCAATTCTCACAAACAGCAACAGATATAACGACAAAAAATTTCCCGCGTATTCTAGGGAGGATGCCACAAGAAAGCTTAAAGAAAATTACCCACACTCGCCCATTGTCAAAATGTAATATTTTGTTTTCTTTAAGTTTTTACGCTAAAGACAGTGGATATAAAACATTTGGCCATAGCCGAATATAACTTTCTTGGTTAGTCTTCAAGAAGACATTCTCTCTCTTTGTTGCATTCATACGGGCCGAAATTTTCTACCGAAGCCAACCAACTGAAGAAAGCCTTGTTTAACATCTAGCGAAGGACGTAGAATTTTTCAATATATTGTCTCAAATCTGGACGTGGCGTGAATCTGACAACAGCTGATTATAAAATCAATTAATTACGTAATCTAAACCATTTAACTCAGAAAAAAAGTTCGATCCGTTACCATCGAGTTAGTGCCGTGAATTACATAAATCACTTTCTTTTCCATTCTCTTTTTTTTTAAATAAATATGAACCACCCAATAACCAATGCGTGAACAAGCATCGTGCTTGTCCTGAAACTGTTTTTTAAAAATACTCTCTAAGCATTCTTTTTATTCATATCATTGCAATGCGAATCAATAAACACCAACAAACCCTATGTGGCTATGTTATAAAATTGTACAAACTTGGACGAACCGCTACAATTAAATAAAAAAAAAACAAAAAATAAAAACAGAAACCAATAATTTGTTGATGTAGATAAGCGCTACAGCGCTTAACAATGCTAAAATTAATATGCACACCTTTCTAGGCGTACCGTTTTGATTGGAATGCCTGTGGAATTTTCAGAGAATTTCAATGTAATTTATATTTTAGTATGTGTGAGCAACAAACCGCACAGGTCATCCGATTAAAGGTCGTATTATGTAATACGTTTTTCATATCAGAAATTCGCATATTATTGACAGAATTTTTTATGAAATTCGAACTCGTTGCCAACAGAAATTCATATTTAAATTTAATTGGTGACCGATAATCGTTGGCTTTTTGCTAGTGATGTTGTTTATACTATTTTATCGTATCATAACACAAATGGATTTGGGTACGCTCTTTAGTTGCAACCATTTTTTGATTGTCATATCAATATGATGAGCAAAAGAAGGGTACAAAAAATACGTTACGTGCCGCTCGTAAGCACGTTACAAGCGTTTATGAGAAGGGGCGTAACAATAGGGTCCCTTGTTTTTTTTGTAAAAAATCAAACTCTTAGTCTTATGGATAGAAAGCGGGCGATGAAGAGAGTCAACGCCGGCAAAAATTGATGTCAAGGATAGACGGTATTGCCTGCCTACCCAATCCATGATCAGAATAAAATTTGAAAACGACAATGTCGCCTGCGTAATCCAGTATTCAGACGTTCTCAGGTAGGAAATTGAAAATTTTGTTAATGTAAGTAATAAAGCAGAGTTGTGCGGAAGATCTCCTCACAAACCGTAACGTTATTTATGTTGATCAGAAAGAGAATAGAGCTTAAGGTGTTAACTTTAAAAGAGACAAAACTGAAATTATATTCAGAAAGCAGACAATAAGAACATTGCAAAGACTCAGTTGATTGCAGACCATAGAGCGAAGATCTTGTCTTTAGCAGATCTGAAATATCCAAACAGTTATTGATAGTCATCGAGATATAATTCTAGGTGCGGGTATAACGCTTTTTCGAAGACTTTTCGAAGAGTGAACATCAAAGCGATACTTCTGTAGGAGCTCACGTATATGGCTAAGTAAGTTGAAAGTTACACTGAAATGATGCTTGGAACAATTTTAATTCTTTAAGTATAATGGGCCTGTTTTCTATTTTGAAGGTCTTTCAAGGTGTCTTTTGAGAGACGAATTGTCTTGTTAAGTTTAGAGAAGAAAACCGCTTTTAAGAAGAAATCATTACGTCATTCGTTATCTGCCACGCAGGGTATTGTATGGCCAGAAAGACCAGCGGGTATATCACGGAATTCTTTGCAAAATATTCTGAAAATGCGTCAAAGATCTGAAATTGACGTCTCACTGTTGATATTATTACAATATTTTTTCCAACCTTTAGGCTTTTCCAACCTGAGAGTACATGTGCATTTCTTTATAACCACTAGCAAACCTTTAAATTCGATTTTAGAAGACCATCTTTTACAAGTCGTCATTGTATAAGTCGTCATTCTATTGTTGCTTTCCATAATATTTTGTACGTTCCTGCCCTTGTTATTGGGACACCTTTTGTCCAAGCAAAACTGCGAGCGTTAATATTCTCACACGTTAGTGCGAATGTATAGTATCTGAAGGAAAATATTAAAAACTGTTTCTGAAATGCTATGAACGACGCGTTAAAAATTGATTTTTCTCCCTTTGGATGAAAAATGACCGGATAGGGTAACAACAATAAATTTTTTGTATTAAAAATTTCTCAAAGAAAGAAAGGAAAAAAAAAAAGAAAAAGTGTATTAATATTTAAATAAATTAAAAATATTTTTGTTGATTTTTTACTGACAAACACACGTACATATTCCCTTATATGCATATGCACAGATGCGTACGGATCCGCTTTCACACACCGCTGAACATCTGACACAGGCAGGGGGCATAAATAAATATAGAAATGAGTGCATCAACAGCAACGAAAAGCTCAACTATTGAAATGCGTGAAAAGCCTGCGTTGTTTACATGTGTCGACCAGGTTAGGGCACGACATCCATAAAAACGGTAAGTTGTGTTAAAATTGCTACAATGCAATGTCGTCAAATTCATTTATCAATATTTAATATAATTTAAGTATTTAATCAAATACATACACCAACAGGTATAATAAGGTTTTCTCGTATATGGATGATATTTTTAAATATGTATATATATGTGCTAGGAAATGTACGACTTCCAAACTTCAAACATTTATAAATATTATTTTGAAATTAATAAACTACGCTGCGGAACAGGTTAGGAACCTGTGAAAGCACAAGCTCTCATAAAACCAATTTTGCAGTGAACTAAAATAAAGTCAAATGAAAAAATTATCGATGTTTTCTTTCAACGGCCAACAACGACAACCCTAAATCCACAACAGAGGATATAGATAATTGATTTACTTACTATGAACATCACAAACTCTATGTAACGCTCAGTGCCCAAAACTTTTCCTAAGAATAATTTTCTTCATCTTCTTAACTACATGATGAACGTAATTCAATCCAGAAATTATGAAGAAAGCCACTCGAGTCATTGATGAGAACAAATTGACTAACTAAAGGTTGCGTCACTTATAAAGAATGAAATATCTAAGTTCAGAAATACATTGTGGCAGCAAGCACATTGTCGCATGAAGAGCGCAATGTCATTTCGCTATCACGGAAGCTTAGCTTTGCTTCGCTTAGATTTTTAGAAAATCATAAGTTATCTTGTGCGCGACGGAACTTAATTTCAGTTCATGTCTCGCAGCAGACCTACACATGCGATGACGGCGATAAACGCTTGGCGCGTGAAACACGTTCAAGAAAAACTTCATCTTTGGATGACATCGAAAACGTATTAAATACAAACGTAGACCAGAAACAATTAAAGTTTATACGTCGCTTGTAACGCCTGCAAATATATGTCGAAAATGTTTTGAAAAATACGAATTCTTATAGTGCTACTACTACTATTACTGCCACCATATATGAATACTTTATTTCTGAAGGCTTTGTCTATTCCAGCAACAGCAGCATCATTATCTATATTGACAATGTTTAAAGCGACAATTATGAACTTTGGCATATAATCATATCATTCGACATGCGTCCACCGCGTTGTCCAATTTAATGAACTAGATCGTAAGTTAAGTTTCGGCATAAAATTATTTCTAAACGGAATTTATTGGCTGATATACAGAAGTATCAGGATTCGTTTTGGGAGAAACGTATTTGATGAACTTAAGTAATGGAATATTTCCCTTTTGCTGCTGTTTAATCTTTAGTAGAAAGCAAGTACTGAAAGTTTACTCGTTAGTAAAAAGCACTTGAAACGCAAAAGCATATCAAGGTTAATGCCAACGCGATGGTATATTTCTTCCTAGCTTTATGTTGGTTTATTCGTTTAATTCGATTAAGTGAGATTCTCTGTCATATTCCAAGTTGTGCATTTAATCCTAAGATTTACTCAATACGAAAGCTTTCACAAAAGTTGAAGAAGACTCGAGTATATATATGCAAGAAGGATAACATAGGAGACGTAGATGTTCACTCCGTAGCGCGCAAGGATCATACTTACTACTTAAAATTTCGAAGTGTTATGGCTCAGCGAAGTGTTTGTCGAGAAATTTTGAAATTGCCTTATTTTAGAAAGTTGTTATGTAAGGAGTGCTCGAAAAAGTGAACCGCTCTGAACCATTTTCAATAGCGTGCGTCCTTGGGTCGACTTATCTCGGCGTATCATATTACCTCAAAAATTTGCGTGCCTTAGCCTGGACACAAAAGTACATCGGCGAAAACCTGACGGACAAACGGACAGACAATTTTAGATTGACTCCGGAAATCATTCTATCCCAAGCGCTCCTGGGGATAGCGGACATCCGCAAAAACTTAATATACCTTGTACCACAAATGACGTAGGGTATAGCAAACAAATATATTTTGCTTGCTTTCTTTCATTTGTTTTGAAAACAACATTATTCCCATTGGAAAGCACAATTATGTATATTATAAGCAATTAATTATAAGATTGATTGATTTATTTATAATTTTAATTCGATTTATTAGTAATTTTATATTGGCTATAATGGCAATGAACTGATTTTAATTACCTTGCATAAATGCATAACTTGTTTGCGTTATGAGGATAAAACATTTCGATGCAAATTCATTGTATTTATTATAAATAAGAAAATTCAATTAAAAATGTTTTCCTATTGCAAATATTTTTTATTCATTCAATCAATGCACGAAATTTATACAAATTCTGTGTTCATAGATTTCAGGTTTGGTTGTTATTACCCCGTCAACATGTAAATAATCGAATTAAAAAAAGATATAATTAATTAACCAGAAAATTGAAGCTGTCTCTCTCAGAAAATATTTTGAGCTTTGCCAATTTTCGAAAAAAAAACCCAAAACCAAAATACCCGGCTTCATACCACCATATGTACATAAATAGGTTATCCAACCTTTTGAAATAAAATTGGTGCAAGCTCACTTAATGAAACACCATTCTACAGTTATTCATAGAACGCTTTTTAAAATGAGGCCATATGTTGCAAGTGGTTGAAAAGGCCAGTCCGATTCGTATTATTTCCAATAGTGTTTTGTGCTTGGACCAAAACACATTGGCGTAGTAAGTTTCAACGTAATATCTCAAAAATTTGCGATCTATAGGTTGAAAAAAAAAGAAAATAGGAAGGACAGACAAGGTTAAATCGATTCAGAAAGTGATTCACAATCGATCCATATAAGAGAAGATCTGTCTTTCTCAAGCCTTTTAGCTCTTGCACACACCTACACGAACTTAATATTTACCATAACTTGTGTAGGGTACAAAAAGCTTTAAATATTTCGATGAATAAATAAACGAACCTGTTCAATGCGAAATACATTTCATATATATGTTGGATTTACTGATATTACATACTGCAAATTTAATATTTACATCATTACAATACGTAATCAGATTGCATTTACTTTTCGTAATATTTGCGTATTAAATAATCATTACAATTTAATTGTTATTAATTAATAGCTTCCCATAACCACTGTGACAGCATATAGGGAAGTATTAGTTTTGGGTTAACGTTTGCAACGCAACAGACGGTTTATAAAATATATGTAGGAAAACAAACAAAAAGTTATAATAAGTGACGTAGCATATGTACTGATCTGCCTTGTCCGACCCTTGGTGAGCACTGACAGTGAAATGAAACTTTTAATCTCTATTTAAACGTTCGATGATATTATTGTTGACGTGCTACCTTTCATTTTACGTGATTCTTTAACAAATCTGATATAACAAACCAACTTTTTATATAGCAAAACTTCTCTTACACGATAACTTTGCTAACTTCATTTTATGTTCGTGTTGCTGTGACTTTTTCCGCACAACCAAATATATCCGTTTAAGTTAATGCTAATCTCGTCTTTTATTACGTTTTCCGCTACGTATGCCTTAAATTTGTAAAACTTTTCTAGCGGATTGCCGCCATTCCACGCAAAGTTCCATCGAAAAGCATAAAATTTTTCTACATTTTTTTTCGCTTTGGTAAGCTTAGAAAACTTACTGAATAATCCTGCCACGCGTCGACAAAATTTCGTACGAACACTACAAACATATTTACTTTAACCATTAAAATTTTAGCTGGAGCATCAAACATATTTTTCAATTCTTTCCTTTTATTATGAAGTAACACGAATTATTTTTTTAACATTTCCATATGTATTATGCATAATAAATGCAAGTAAATATTCTTTCAACAACAGTTCTACATAGATTTTCGGCTCGGCTGTCAATAAAAGTACAAATGTTTTGAAATGTTTTGAAATTTAAGTTCGGTTTTATAAGACACGTTCGAAGTCCTTAATGACCAAATAAATTATGTCTATATATATTATATATATGTATATATATATACGTATGTATATGTATATATACGTATATATATATATGTATCATCATCAACATATGTATGATGATATGTATCATCAACAAACCGTTGCAAACTGAAGTCGATCAAGTATAACATTTTAGGTATTACTCTGCCATCGTTGTTTCAACGCCTAGTCTCTTGCATCTCTTTGTTTCTTTTCTACTTTGCAAAGAAAACAAACTAGAAAGAACAATCAAGAATCATTCACAAGCAACATTTTACACCTTGAAAAGGTCAAATAAACAGAGAATTTCTGCACTCTGTTTTATTAGCAAAGCTTTTCCGAGTTTTTCTGTTCTTGTATTCACCCATGGAACATGTGTAAAAATATTTATTATTGTATCAGATGCAGATGATGTTTTCGGAAAGGTATTCCCAATTAGTTTGCTATTGTTGGACTGTCCTGTAACCGATATGGCCTCATTTTTAATACGAACCTCCATAGAACAACTTCCAAAATTCTATGACGCTTACTTCTGGATGCTGCAAGCACGTTAGTTAAACGAATATATTTCCAAGTAAATATTTCGTAGATCGAAAATTTTGGAAAGGATAAGTGAAATGAAACAATGCTGGAATTTTTATCTCTTTATGACAATGCGTGTTTTTCCACAGGCTACAATTAACAACAATCTTTTCGACAAACCTACTGCGGGATGAATGCTCATCAACGGGGTTTCCACTAAACCTCCGACTTCTTTTAGTCGAATGTGCTAAACCTATCATCGGAAATTTTTACTTATTTCATAGACAAGAGGCTTCCTATTGATTTTCACATGTATACGTCTTTGCAGCTCTGCAAATATGTGATGCTTGTATCGAGATCTAAACTAGATAGCTTGTCCTCCTTTTGCCGACGTTTATTTTCTAATCTTCTAACATCTTGAGATATATTGAGATGCAAAATATGTGAATAACTAACCCTAGTTTGCTCTCCTCTTATTGTGAGTTCCAAAGAGGGGCGAAATTATATGAATCTTCGGAGGATCATAGACGTACCGAAACTCTCACTTTTTCGTGGTGCTCCCTATAAACATTGACTGATTGCTTTATAGGTTCTTAGTCATTAGAGCTGCATTGGCAAGGAAGGATTTAAGGCTTACTCTCTATAACCTGGCAAAAGGTTTTTCTTTTGGAAGGTTTTGATGGTACTACGAAGTATTAGAGCGCTGGAGCACAGCTCGGTGCATGCTGTGTGATGACACTCTTGGAAGCATTTATTTTCTCGAGAAAGGGCAGGCATAATTTCGGTGGCAGAAATGGAGCAGCTGATGAAAGCAACTAAGCGAGAAAAATAATACTAAAATATAAATTTTATAATTAGCACAGAAAAAAATAGCTTCTTCACAATAACAGTAAGAAACCCTAGAAGAAAAAAACAGTGTGGAAAAGGAACAAAACATATCCTTCCTCATGTGCAATAAATACCGCAACTATATCATATTGTTAACCAAACCATGCAGTAATCACAAGTAAGCTGTAAAGATCAAGTTATTTTCCAGTGGCCAAACCATGTTCACAGAATTGGAATTAACGTTAGAAGAGCGAAAACGTCAGCAAACCGTAAAGGTTTACGATCCCAGGAAAAAAATGAAACGGAAAATTGCGTGCATTCTTAAACAGATGCAGTCAGCTCTCGGACGTATTTTTGTCAAGTGATTTCAATCGTATACATTTTTTCCACTCTACTATATTCTAAGAAAGCAACAACATTATGAATAATCATATCATTAAAACAATGTTTTTTGACAAAACTCATATGGAGAGATCCTCATTTGCCAAACACTCGAAGTTCGTAAAGAACGCTTGTAACATTTCGCAAAATGTCGGAAGTTGTATATGTCTTTTGCTTTTCTATTTTTTTTCATTGTGTGTTCAAAAAAACGAAAAAGAACATAATTTCTTTCTTGGTAGGAGGAACGTTATAAATTGCTTTTTCATTCAAAGGCAAAGGAAAGTCATTGCTTACGCGTTTATGAAGACTTTTTGGGTATGTGCTTGCTACAGATACCTGAGAAATGAAGTGACGTACTGCTGTGCCATCGTATATTTACTCACTGTCCTATATTTTAAATTAAAAAAAGTTTTTTGTCAAAAGAAAACAAATTAAAATTTTATAGTCGGGCAAAGCCGACAATTAACACCTTGCACTACTGCGTCTAAGAAAATTTTCCAACTTAAATTTGCCAGGGAAATGTTTAACTTGCATGACAAACTCATATGGGAGCGTTTCCGAATAGTAGGCCGTGTTGTGGTCGAAATTTTTTACACTATATTTTATATATAGGTTCCTATATACGGATTGGTCGTAGGAATGCTCCGTGACAATCTATTTTCCATGAGGCTTCCCTCGACCCCTTCAAAATTTCAACTGTTTTCGTTGAACACAAAATGTTAACGTAGGTATCAAACGAACGGAAATGATTAAATCGGCTCGGAAGATTATTCTTAAATGCGATTAGTTAAATCTTAAATCACTCTGGATATTGCAGAAGTTTAAAATACGCTCGTCGCCAATAGTGCACGGTGTGTAAAGAGGAAAGTTGTAAACAGTTCCTTAAAAAATACTGTGCAAACTTTCCGCAAGTACTAAGCGTTTACTCTTGCGTCAAGTACCACGATATTGATATATGATCGCGGCCACGCACAGCAAAATGTGTATTCAAAACAATGTTTCCGAAAAACTCAAACCATTTTGTTTTGTACGTTTTGAGATAAGCAAAAAAACCAGTTCAGAGTCAAACTATATACATGTTCTACACTGTATTTTTATGGCTTGTGTACACAAAATTACAAACTTTAAAGTGTTAATCACGTTTATTATGTACACGTGTGCTGATAGAATATTTTCAATAAAAAAGTGATCAGTGTTCACATGTAGTGAAGTTTGCCTTAAAAAAAAAAGAATAGAAAGTCGGAATTTTTCAGGGAAAGGGAAGGATTACCTGGCACAGCTTTTAAGCGCTTCTAAAATGTAGCAAAAAGAATTTACAAAACTGTCGTTGCTGATTTCTTGCTGACTAGTTTACAGATGTTCTTGGAAATAATAACCCGTTTGCTTGTAAAACCCAAATAACCGAACTCAGGGAACAATTCTCAGTTGCTTTGACCGTGCTTTTGTGGGGATTAACAATAGCTTTAAGCAACAAATAGTTTGTAGGTTTGTTAATAATTATTGTGCCTGAAGATTATAGGCATGTCCGAATAGAAATAAAAAAAAGAAAAAAACACTCGTTTTGTCTCCGGGAAAATAGTAAGGGAAATCGCTTCTGTCTATAGTTACATTTTACATTAAAATGTACCGTCTCTACGCCGGCATCACCATACTTTTATTGTGGTCTATATCTGCTTCTAAAGCAAAAAGCTCCATTTGTGTTCTTAGCATAGCTCTATAGGTCCACTTTGAATGTATATCTATACAATCACGCTTACAAGTGCAAATCCACGAAAATCCAAAAATGAAAGGAAATTTCACCTATGTTTACTAATACAGAAGATAGCAAAAATGATTTCTCTAATCGATTAATTGACATGCCTCCATGCCTTTAACGGTAAGCCTTAACCTCTTCATGTATTTGAAGAGGAGGGTATCAAATATTCTTCTTATGGTGAACGTAGTTTTCTTAACTTTGTTCTTTTTGCTGCATATATAACAAAGGATACCATGGAATCCAAGTTTTGCACGACACTCTTGAGAAATTCTTTTTTCCTTTCATGAAAACAATTTTTCATATGTAAACCTCTTTACAACAGCAAGAGTCTTTCACAGTAGCAGTGACAGCAAAAAAGCAAAGAAGAAAAATTAATTCTCATTTTTCTCCTCTGTTCACGTTAGAAAGTGAGTGGCGTTCGCGAAAACTACAGGGTGATCAAATAAGAGCTTTACTGATTTGAGATGAAAGCGTAGCAGTGAAAAGATATCAGCAATACTTTTTTTCATTTATTTAGGACATTCATGTCGTTTAAGCGGCGCCCTGTAAATTTTTGGAAAAATCTGTTCCAGAAGACCAATATTTAACTACTTTTGCATATATGTCTACGCTTATTTTTCACAAAAAAATACAAATAGTCTTGGACAAGAAGGTCAACGGGGGTGTTTCCGTTTGTCGGAGTAAATCGAAGACTCTTAACGTAAATCCAAGTAAAACAAAATACATTTGCATCGCATGATTTCGGTGGTCAGTTCCCATTGGCATTTTTGGAGATGACAAAGTGATTGGACTTTTTTGTCATTAAATTGATTGTGTCACGATATTTATGTGGCGTTGCATCATCTTGTTGAAGCCCAAGACAAAATCATATAATTTATGGCACATACACCACTAATCGGTCGACATCAGACGCCTTTTTCTCACTCCAAAGGGGCAATTTTCCTTACATACGAAGCTCTTCAACCGACAACGATCTCCCTCACACATGCACGAAACGTAGTCCAAGTACATTTTATATTTACACTAAATTTTTACTATTCCCATATGTTCTGCTTCTGTTTATTCTTCGATGATCGTTTGTCAAATATTTCTGAGCAATTTTGGTGAATGTTGAAAAAAGAACGCTCTTATTTAGTCACCCTGTACTTCAATGTTTATCAGTAAGAAAAACGACAATTACAATGATATACTTTTTTATAAGCGAAACGCTTAAGAATATTTACTATAAAGTACGTACTAAAGAAAAAACAATATGTAAACATACATTTTTAAACATAGCGAAAACCTAGGGAGTATAACTAGTGGGAAGCAGTGATTAAATGCTCACGTGTGCTTTATAAAAATATAATTAAAAAAAGTAGAGACGTCTGAATAAATCTTAATATTTTCAATATAATTAAAATGCTCAGCAGAACTGAACTTAGTCTCCTTGGCTTCCTGTAAGTTAACTCGTCAAACATTTAACAAGTTTCAAGCAACATTTACGGTTTCTCATTAGCTAGAGCCCCTTGCTTTACTTCGCCCATATCCAAGATAATCGCCTTGCATTTTGCAATAAAAGCTATGGTTATACGAACTGATCTGATCTCGTTGGCTTAAGATAACACCGCGGGAATAAACTGAGTATCCCACAGTAAACTCTTGCACATTTAATGTAAAGCAGAGAGTTGCTGTCTTAACAAAATTCCCCAATTTTTACTTATTAATAAAATCATTGTTGGAAAATTGACCCTCATCGTCGAGAATGTAGTCCCGTTGAAAATAATAACTAACTGACTTTTAAACACTGAGCTGAAGCCACAGCCCCATTACCGTGTTACAAGTATGAAAATTCGAGTTTTTCCGTACAATAAGCCACGAAGATGTGTTCAACTTTCGAGATCGCCTCATCAGATAGCCAATGCTTACGCGCGCAAACTCGACATAATCTTTGGTTCTTGCTTTTTTATTCCGCAGGATTACCATGAAGTCTGTTTGATCAAGCGTTCTGCCGCATACATATAAGGAAGTCTCTGTGTGTGTAGGATCGAAGGACGGCAGGAAGAGAATGGTGTTTGTATGTCTATAGCTTTTTTCGTCATCTTACATTTACTCCTAAATACTCATTAACGCTATCCCAGAAGTTTTATGGGTTTTTCAAAACCTTAATGGCGTTTATTTCGAAAGTATGTTTTACTTTTAAACTATGTCTTTAGCACCTTCAACTTTCAACTCATTAATTTCAAATTTCAAATATAGTTTCATGATGACTTTTGAGTGTTATTGTATTAACTGACTTTATAGACGATTTTTCGCGAAATTTTTCGCAAAAAAAAATTACCTAAAATCGTTCCGATTGTTTTTTTTTTAAACAATACATGAAAAAAATTTTACATGTTTCGGAAATTTTCAAAGAAAAAAAAACGCTAAGAATATTTTTCCTCTTTGGCTTGATATGCAAAATTGCGACGGCCAAGAAAGTTTTCTATAAACAATCGTTCATTTTAATCAATTACTAAAAATTTCTCTAAGTGCCTGAGTAGGTATAAAAAAACTGCTCCACTCAATTGAATGGTCGCTCGAAAATGGATTCGAGGAAGTGATCCCTCATTCCATCCTAAACAAAATAGCATTACGAGCACTAAGAGCAAAACTACTTGACGTGTGATTGTCAAATTCCTAATCGAATTTTAACTAAAAATTTTAATTTTTATGAAACACACACGTACTAGTTTACAATTAAAGGATACTAAATATTTCATTAACTGGAACTAACGTTCCAGGGACTAGCAGAAAGCAAGTTTAACATAATTTCCAAAAATTGAACAGAATACGCGTTGACCTGAAAACATAATTTATATGTAATGTGCGCGAAAAATACCGCAAAAACAATGAAAGTAATGAACGCTTTAGTGTTGCATGTAAATTTCAAAACCAGAATTTTGCTAAAATCCTCAATTGCTATTTTCCAATAAAGTGGATGTGAAAACCATATTGTGGTAATTGTTGATTTTAATGGCCGTATCATCACCATATTGTTTCAAACTACCTTTAATTGCTTAACGCGACTCACTAGCTTTTACGCCATTTTCGCCCACGCTTAGGATGGCATACAAAAAAGAGACATCTGGTCAACGTGAAATAGTGATATATAAGAGTAATATTTTTTCATATTAAAAAATTTGTTACTATGGGCAAGTGCTGTGTGTGATTTGGTAACTTTCGTTTCCATTTAAAAAGACCAAAGGCATTCTAATGTTATTCTTTTCTCCTTCTACTTTTCCCCTTTCTTAATTACATCACAGTCAACATCCATTAGTAGAAGAGATTTTTGAAACCATTTGAATAAAAAGTCATTTTATGCGTTTTGTTGTATGTGCATTTTCAATAGCACTTAACCGGCATTTGGACACGCACACATGCGACTTAACTTATAAAGTTAAACTATTTGTGGGTGTCGTTGTGGCTTTTTCTAAACGCTTATTGTTAGAAAAAGAAAAACAAAACAAATAGAAAGAAAAATGAAAATACTATAGCGGAAAACGACGAATCATTAAATACCCTATGCCCCTTCGCTTAATGCAAAGCAATTTTTCGCTTTCAACATAATAACAAAAGTATCGAAAGTAAGTTTTGAAGGGGAGAATTTCCACAGCTTAAACAATTACATAATCAAAGGACACATCTTATTGAGGCGTGGCGTGCTTTTGTAGACCTGGGAATTTGAATTGATTTCTAATTATTTGCGGAGGGAGGTCAGAACGTCACTCATATATCACTAACGGTTGCCTTCAACGAGAAGTTTAATATGAGGAACAAAGACACAATGGCCAGCCTTAATCGTTCCCTACCCTTGTTTAGTGCGATGTTCTCCTATCTCGTGGCTAACATTGCTGCTAACAGCAATATATTTATGTCTCTGACGTGATACGTTTAAATTAATAAACGTAGTTTAACTTAACTTAAACTACGTTTAACTTAACTTAAAAAAAATCTATTGAAGGGGAATACAAACGAAACTGAAAGCACTATATTTTCTTTATATTTACGTTATTTCTAAGCTAAAGGAAAGTCTAAGAGGGAGAGAGCATGCAATGCGAAATGATTATTCGATATAGTTTTTTCAATAATCGTTCTGCAATTATAAATTATCTTGTGAGTGAATCCTGTCCTCCGTATGGCTTACCACTGACCGTAGGAGAGCACTTTACATTATTTGTAACAATTTTAGTTTATAGCGGCCAAGCTAGAAATCTGCAACCAACTTCACCTATAACAGGTGAATCTCTATGAAAAGACCTTTTGAACGAGCTTAAGGAATTCAAACTTTTCTTTCTAGAACTGTTTCTAACAATTTGTTGATAAATGGTAGCGGAGCAGAAAACATTTTATAAAAATCTATTTAAACACTAAATAGTCTGTCTAATATAATGTAAAAAGAAGGAAAACTTTTATACTAAAACCCAACATTTTCGCTTATTTTCATATGAGCAGCACTCAAAGAAATCACTTTACCATTTTTATGAAGAGCAAATGTTGCCAGTCTTAAACAATTAAAATTTAATAATAAACTTTTTGATTACACACGTACATGTACAAAAGCTTTCCTTGAGGCTTATATGTATGTAAAAGAAAAGATAAAATAAAACACTCAAAGTCTACAACGATCCAATTCACTTCAAGCAAAACCATTATATGTAATTATATATATTATATATAAGTTATTTTTTTGCTTCAAGGCAATTAATTTTACAGAGAGGCAAAAAGAGAAAAGATTTTTTAAATTATCCGGAATACAGAAACGAAATCTCACTTGATAAATCTCTTTCTACGCTCATATTTTCTACAAAAGCCAAGAAGAGAAAAATTTCTCCACTTTTCATGTGGATTGCCACACACATTGCCACACAATAGAAATCAGACTAAAGTATTTTGCATAAATTCTAATAAACATAAAGCAAACTTAGCAACGGCTAAGTTGCCTTTTAATGCCAGAACCGACCCATAAACAGTTATTCTGAATTTGCGTTAAGGCAAATTGAGGCATTGATTGCTTGACATCAAACCTTATCAATCTTTGTTAGCAATCTTTGTTAACTCTTTCTAACTAGCACTGTATAACAATCACAAACGTGATCAAAACTCTACCCCGACAAAATTACGAGCCCTAAAGCCTTCATATAGAACAGTTACCGGAAATAAATAACAAAAAATGTAAGGAAAAGGAACTAAAAAAGACATGAAAATTTTAATTTAAAGTGACTTTAAGATAATTGTATCGTTCCGTAATGCAATTTCATCAAAGATTTGAAATAATCTCTAGAATTTTAACAAAGCAAATGAATATAAAAAATTCAACAAAATATGAAACGTCTGTGAGGATATATACAAAGCAATATTCAATTTTACTTTGAACAAAAGCAACTTTTCTGTATTATTTAGTTACAAATAATAAAAATATATATGAAAAGAGACAACAGGAGAAATGAAATCATCCTACATTTCCAATCGTCACGACTACATCATATATTTCGCTATAGCTAGAGAAAAATAATATAAAAACTACTTGAATACCTTGCACACAGTCCTGCAACGTAAATATCACCTGGACAATGATAACAAAAGACAAACGAACCACTCGCAGAAATCACAGCATCAATAGTAAAGACAAAGATGGTGTTGATGTTGCGGTTGATTTTGATATTTCATTGTTAGCTTGTTCTTTATCATCATCTTTAAGCTAAACAATGATATTCTTGTTGACTCTATATACTCCACTCTTGAAAGTGTTTACATAGCTGTTATTACTGTAGCTGTTGTTCAAACATTTACTTTGAAAAGTGTTTTATAAATACTCTCTTTATCGTATCTTCCCTTTAGTTACCTGTTCAGTTTGTGTGACAATATTTTGGCAGTCTTTACAGTGAAAGGCGTATCGAATGCTGAACTGCAGCCCTGTGCTATGCTGCACCGTTCTCTTAATGATTCTTCGAATCGACGCAACTGTTTGCTTTGTAGTGACGCATAAAACCGTTTTCTCATACTCTCCAATGTGGACTTTCGGACTCATTACAACTTGTGAACCGTGTGCAAGTTGCGCTAACATCAACCAAAGAGCGTCGCGTTTTATTTTGCTTGCTGGTATTATGATACTGAAAGATCTGGCAACGAAAGGAAGAGCATAGAACAAAAACGAGAAATGCAAGATGTGAACAGTTCATTCCTAAAAAAAAGAATAATCACTGATTGATAATTTGTTGACATTTTTATTAAGATTACCGAGAATCTACCTTTCTTCTCTATTTTTTTAATATGACCAATCACTCAGGGAATGTCTCCTATTCGTGTAGCATGGTGACGATCAGAAATAAGAGGAGGAAAGAGAAAGAAATAGGGGCGCGGTGGCCGCAATCTTGTGCGGTATGTGCCCAATAGGTAATTGCTATGCCTTACCGACTGAGCACTCACAATAGCCGCCACCAAACAAAACTCTACCCCACTTAGGATTTGAGCCACCGACTTGGTACTCGCGATATTTACCTACTCGTTTACTCAAGCGGATAAGTCTTAGCCGTTCATAGGCTACATTACCGCAATCATTGCTTCAAGTGGCCTAACGATTAGGCGAAAATAAAGGAGAGAGTGAGACCTACTGAGCCGGAACGCAATATTCTCTTGATAAAATTATTATCAATTCTGCTGCCTATTGCTATAAAATATTCTTTTTAAACATGAGCGTAATGAGTGCAGGAATGCATATTAACAGAGAGATCAAGTTAGTATCTCGCTTGCAGAGAGCACAACATGTTGTTCTATTGCCCTGTTTGAAGCCACTACAAATGTGACTAAGATTTGCTTATTTTGCAGCAATGCATACTGCCAGCTGGAATAAATTTAAATTAGGGTACAATCTCGAAAGAGAAATCGCCGTAGAAAACTTGTTTTTTGCTAACTATTATCAATGATTATATTTTGCTGTTCTTTGGTGAAAGACTTAAGAAATAGACGACGCCTGAGCGAAGGAGAAAGGGCAAGGCAACAAATTTCATATTTTAAAGTGTTAACTCACTGCTGTGTACTTTTAATTGTTACAAATGGCTTGTCGAAGAAATGTAGTAATCGTTGGCAATCACAGCAAGCGTTTCTTTTAATAAGTAACAATATGCTAGTGGTGTAACGATCGGATACGCTCGGCTTTTGGGAAGTATGGCATTGGATTAATTTAGTTTGTGCGACCTGGAATTCTAAGGGACATTACAGGATCCCAGCATTTACGTGCGAAAAGGGATTTCGTTTGGCGTTGTTCAAAATTCGGTTACAGGGTTTCCAAATTCAGTACTTGACTACAAAACAATGGAAGTACATTTCCGATCTATTACGAATCTCTACATTAATTGCCTCTTCATTAATCATTTATGATTGTCAGTTAATTATTTGACTGCTTCCGTTCCTTTTCCCATTGTTGAGTTAAAAGGTGTTTTACATAAGTACCATCCATTCATTCATTTTCGCTCCACATTCACTTACTTAGTGATATTTTACTTTCTTCATAGTTTTCCACAGCTTGTCAGTTTCGTTTTGCACGAATTAACTTTATAGATAATTAAAATTAATTACAATAATCTCATTGAAATTGATTTACTTACCCACAGTGCTGTCAACTAAATTTCCCATTGTGCCAAAGCAGAAATAATCGCTTTGTCCAAATCCTTCCACAATATAAGATTCCAGCATTTGTAAATCCGGATAGACTTTTTCTAAATACCATTTAAATGGCATGCATTGTAACGTATGATTCAACACTAAATGGTCATCGATGCTAAAAATTGAAGTGAACGAGAATAAAAGAAAAAAAGATGTAAAAAGTAAATTTACAAGGTTTGCTACAAACAATAGACAAACCAAAAAAAAAAAAAATCCGACAAAAAAAATTAGATGAAAAAACACAAATAAGGATTTTATGCTAAATGCATTTAAACTGACTATGGCGGACCGCCACAAAGATGAACAAAACGCTTAAAACTGAACAAAGGAAGCACTGAATTTATCTCACATTGGAAAAACAAAGACAGCTTGCAAATGCTATGTTTTTCGCCAACGGTAGTGTTGTATAATACTACTTTTTATAACCGTTCATCCACATTTCGGTAACATGGCGTATATTAGGCGCAAACACATTGCCACTACCGCCCGGAAATGTGTACCAATGTCATTAGAGAAATATAAGATCTATACGACTGCAAGATACAATCTTTACTCTACCACCACATTGACAGATGCGAAATGAAATCTCCAGATTTGCTTTGTTCGTAACGAAAAAGTCACCAGCTTTCATAGTGTACGTACGTGTTGCTTTGGTGGGGGCATGTCAGCATGCTGGCCTGCACTGGACTCAAATATTGAAAACAACACGCGCAAATCAGCCGAAACACCAATCTACTGACAATTACCCATGCTAATGACATCGATGATAGAGAAAATAACACGTGTGGGATCTTCTCGCACTCTTGTTAACAATTGTTTCAGTCCTTGTTCGTTGCATTCAACATGACTATCAGTAAATGTTAAAACATCAGCCAGCATCTGACCTGTGTACACGTGACCGTACTAGGCCTTCACGTCTATCATTGCGTATGATACGCACCTTATTAATTTTTGCCTATTCTAGTCCATTCCCGGCTGCGTATGAAAAATTTATGAAACATAAAAATGTTAATTCATAGACACCATAACAACATAACACTGCAAATGTTGTCGTGAACACTTACGATGATCACTATAGTCGTCAAGAAAAATAATTTCATGCATTAAATGTTCTGGCTACGATGCACACAGCAGGGCCACATAGAATAATAAGTCAATCATTCGCAAGGATAAAAGAGTATGTTATTACCTGGCAATTGCGCACAATAATGTCCAACTGGCTTTGTTAGGGAATGTGATGGGAAACGCTTGTGGTAGGAAAATCTTTACGATGTTTTGTCGAAAGTCTTGTTTCGTTATTACCAGGTGAGGCATGACCAGCTTCATCATTGAAGCGATTACGTACGTGGGGATCTTTTCTCCATCTCAGAGCTCCACCTCTTATGTAATGAGCCTCGTCGATGTACTCTTATTCAACCCTAGCATTGTTTAAGCTATTTTTAAAATTGCTCTGTTCAACGCTTTTATCACCACTGTCTCGACTCTTGAGGTGATACAGCACTTATCTGGATCATCTTCAGCGTTACTACGGCATGTTCCATCGGCATCAATTATGGAATGAGTATCCAGTAGATTGTTCGAGATGTTCGTAGTAGCAGCGGAGTTCAGTTGTTGCGCTGTAACTATAGCCGGCAAAAACTCCTGCTGGCGTTGTTGCATAGCTTTATGCAATTTTAATGCATGATTTTCCAACTGAAAGGCAACACAAAAGCCATTCATAAGTTTTAATGAAGCGTAACTTTATGCACAATTCTCTAGTGTAGCGAAATTAAATAAGCAACATATCGATTAATAACTCTCGGAACTGACGTATAGATGCTATTTGTAATAAAAAAGCTCCAAGCTTGAGACGATCGAAATGTGAAGCTGCAAGAAACAGCTGTTATCTTAAAGGCATTGAAATTCGCTGGGCTCATTAGTTTTTCGTAAAAGTTTCGTCGTCAGAAAGCTTTCTTCACCATTCTCTTCTCTTTTGGTATCGTATGTATTCACAGTGAAACAAATGCACACCATGTTCCAAGTCAATGGCCAAATTGCACGAAATGAAGTTCGATATTTTGCCTCACCTACTTTAGCTGCACAAAACTCAAAAGCATGCTTCAGGGAAAACGATCTGGATTAAATGACGCTGCCATTGCAAGAATGGAAGCGTATTTTAAGGGCTTAAACTAGTCACTCTTTAAAATGGCATTGATATATTAGAGCAACGTTGGGCTGATTGAAACGTTTATCTCCTACTTACTCCCGGAAATTATTGACCAATAGCCTACATTTAAAGAATAGAAACGATGGAACAATAGATGTTCTACTTAACTTTCGAAAGTGTTGAAAAGAAACGCACAAGCTCATGTATAAACATTCATTTTGCATAAAATGAGAAATTTTTATTGAATTTCTTTACGCAAGCGAGAGAGAACGGAAGGTAAAGAAAAGCTTCATGCATATAATTTATGGTACAAATTTTAATTGTAAGAATTCATAGAACAGAAAAACATAAATTTTCTTCTTTAATTCCTTACACCTTTTCTGCCCACAAGAATGAAAACTCTCTTTTCATACGCCTTGCAAAAGCCCGGAACGTACGCTGCTACACAAACTAGCAAAGTTCTTAACAACTTGTGTAACCTAAAACTGTAGTAAACTGCATGCAAAGAGGGCAGAATGATTTCATTTTTATTTTATATAAATGAAGAATGTAAGTATTTGTATACCTGTGTGCAGGAGCGCTATGCTTCGATAGTACCCACCATCTTAAACGCATGTATGTGTATGCAAATAAATGATAAATAAATTTAATAAACATAAAGTATTCTTCTAACATAATTTTTTATTTTTTGATTAGGCAAACTTTTGTCGTATTCGTGTAAGAAATTTTCAGTGAAATTTATTCAAGCATTTGCCGATTACAAGTTTTCTTCACATCCTTCACGAGCTTAAGAATTCTTCAATGTGAAATAAACGTTGAAACGAAAGAAATTGTATCTGGTCTTTGGTTGTTTTTCCTACATATTCACGTACATATAGCGCCTAATGACTGACAAAGGCAGAATTATTTAAGTTTTGATATTTCTTTGTTTCCGATAAGAGCTAAATAACATGCTGTTGCTTTTAGCACAGACTACTAGAGCCGTTAGTGCGTGTATTGAAATACTGCTTACAGATCCGGTGCATTACTGCATGTGTGTACGTGTATGTATGTGTGTGTCTACGTAGGTAGGTCGGGCGCACGTAAGCAGATATAGAAAATAATTTTGTAAACCTGCAAAACTTCCCGAAGTTAATGTTTCGGTGTTTGCCTGCAGAGAAGACAACAAATACTGTTGTTTTTTTCGGATGACAATCATTTGCTGGGGTAACGCAAACAACACGCATGGAGAAAATGTAATGTTCTGCTTGTAAACAATGTCAGCTTTGACACACACAAACAATATATGGAACAACTTTAGCCCCTTTTGACATTTATTTGAAAAAGGATCTTAGCGTCACTTTTAAAAGATAAGTAAAATACTTTCGTTGTTGAAAATTGGGTCAACTATCGCAACGGGACTTAAAGTCCGGAATTAAAAGATATTCTTTCAATTTTTTTTATTGATCACCTAACTAAAAGTGTCTGGAAACACACCTCACAGTCTTCCCGAACTGCATAGATTTATTCTTGCTTAGCACGTTCATCTCAGGACAAGAACATTGTTTTGCGTTTAAATCTTTTTAAAGTTAAAAAGTACAAAAAATAGGACTGAAGAAAGTTTGAATGCATCCTAAAAAATTCAACTCTAAGTGTAAATGTGAAAAAAGATATCGAAAAAGTGTATTATACTGCTTCATAGTGTTGCACAAGCACTTTCTGCGGTCGCAAGTGTTTGAATGACTTAATTGGCAATAACCCAACTTGATCGTCACCAGCAGCCATTACATCAGCATTGTGGTGGTGACGCAAAAAGAGTCCAACGTACTGGCAATTGGAAAATGTGTGTTTGTGATTTTTGTGCTTGAATTTTTCTCGCAAGCACTTACTTCAAGTGCATATAAATAATTGCTATCGCTATTGTTATGATAGTTGTTTCAATTGGTACAAAATTGTGTCATTATTAATTGGACAGTATATTGAAACCGGCACTGAACACATAAGGGCACTTGTTTCCTTTAATAAAACAGGACAATAGTTTAAGAAACTATGTTAAAATGACTGCGAAGGAGGTTCCATTAGAAAAACAACTTCTAAGCTTACATGATGGTTATTGCATTGCCGTTATAAGAAGAAGCGATAATGAAATTTAGCTCGATAATTGGAATAGAAAGAATTGCCCAAAAACCGTCAGTTAAAGAAATAAAGGGAATTTTGTTCACTTCATATCTAAAATATAAAAATATGTATTTGTTAGATGGTGGCATGTATTTTGATCATTTCCTCACATAAAAAAGAGATTTATTATTTCTCAAAATATTTGCCATTTTTTTCCGTCTTTCTGGCAACATGGCGCAACCATCCAATCATCGACCCATTTTTCACCTACTTAGCATTTTGAAACCGCGTGTCAGCCAAACCATGCTGCACTGGTTTGAAAAAGTGATAATCCGAAGACGCTATGTTTGGTGGCTTCCCATTCGAGCTGCTTGACAACTCTTCCAACGTGTGTGGCCGAGCGTTGTCACGTAGAAGGATGACTTTTTGCTATTGCGAGTACTTTTTGCAAGAATTCATCTTTTAATTTGTTCAGTTGCAGTCGGTAAACATCTGCAGTTCCATTAGGTTTTAGCAACTCGTAATACACTAGGCCTTGCTGGCCTCACCATATGCACAACAAAATTTTGTAGCCATGAATATTCAGCTCCGGTGTCGATGTGGCCGGCTCTCCTGGCTTAACTCAGGACCTTTGCGCACGAGACTGTCGTAGCAAATCCACTTTTCATCTCCATGTGTAATACGCCGCAGAATACTTTTCTTTTTTTGTCCGGTAACCAATGAAAACGCGATGTAAAACGGTTCGAAATGGCGTTCTCAGTCAATTCCTATGGCAGCCTTTTGCCTCCTTTTGGATGTTTCTCATCGCATGTAAACGCCTAGAGACAGTTGATTCACCGATTGTTACACTGTTTGGAAGTTTTTTGAGCGTTTGGACTGGGTTTTCGTCCAGTAAATCTTGCAATTCATTGTCTTCGAACTTTTTGGGTCCTCCAGGCAGTTAATTGTCATTGACATAAAATCAAAATCCGCAATTGGGCTATAATACACCAGCATCACCATAAGCTTCTAAATGTGCTTGACGAGCTTCGACGGCAGATTTCTTCAAAAGTAACGAATTCTCGAAAATGCAATTTTGAGTGTTCCATCTTTAGCATCTGTATACACTGAATAGAGAAAGGTCAAAATCATCAAATTTAACCGTTATGCAAATGCAAAATGAAAGTGAGATTCTAAACCATGATTCAATTTAATTAAATTCAATTTGTTTACGTGCTATGTGAGAATATTTCTGCTAATACAATAATAAAACGTGAAGACTGTAGGCAGAGACTATCCCTTCCTATTATGAATACTTATCATAAGTAAGATCAAAAATGCAGGGATAATAAATATTTTTAGCAAAAAGTAACTAGACTTCATTAAAATTGAATCGTGGTTTATCCTTTCGTATTTTCTGTTGTTTGAATGTTCAACAAGAAGTTTGATATTAATATTTATGAGATATTCACCCCCGCAATAAGTTGCATGAAAATACCACGTTTTACAAGCGTAAAGCCAAAGTTCTTTCCTATAATGAAAAACTTAACGGTCGCGCCACGGACCACAGAGGTTAGGGGAGAAAAGTAATACTTTTGAAGACTTTACCTGTGTGTTTCCAACGCAACAGCAACAAAAATTCACTTAGACTCCGACGTTTATCTAAAAAATGTATTTCTTAGCAATTCTATGGTAGGTACTTAAGTATGTTACAAACGAGAGCATCAACCTAGTACATGCCTAATCTCTTTCTTTTGATTGTGGAATTTCAAAACAAAAATTTGTTTACAAAAACGGCTAACAAATCTTCTTAATAGATCAATAATTCTCAGGACTGACGCAAAGATTTGTCTCGTTAAAATTCACTATTACTTTTGAATCATTTTCTTATGACCAGCCGTTGTTGTAGCGACGCTAGTTTTGCTATTTTGGAAACAATGTTCGTGTTGATAGGAACAAGATGCCGCTCAAACTCCGCATAGGCTTGCAAGCAGTTATGGAAACGCTATGCCTGAAAGTAATAATTTATCGCTCTTCTCTAAACGGGCACCGCGCCTACTCAAAGTGGAAGAAATTCACAATCTCTTGCAAAGCAATGACTGCAATGGCAAAGCAATGGCCTTCTGAATTGCTGCCCCACTCTCGCCAACCAAATGTAGAAGCAATGCTCCGCGAAAAAAATTGGGATCACATAAGGAGGTAATGGGGAAATTGAAGCGTATTTCGAAGTTTTTAACAAATCCTTCTTTCAATAGATATGGAAATATTAGAGAAGCCTCGGACCGATTATATCATTCTCGACTGAAAAAGGAAAAAAATTCTTTTACATAGTCTCGAGAATTATTGACCGATATATTATATAAAATATTTAACTTAATTTATGTACAAACACTTGCAAAAACAACAATGCATTTATTTATGCATTACTAACAATAGCTTAAAATAACGAAAAAAATCTCCAGCACCACAATAACAAAGGGTTTCATTATTATAATAATACAATGAATTATTCAACTGGAAGAGTATACCACACTTTATTACATATAAAACACTCAGTTGCTAAATAAAATGGAACAGAAGAACTTCCACTAGAGCTGACAAGTTGTAAATTTGTCTAGTGGAAAATATTTAATTAGAGTTAATGCGGATATCAAGTTTTCCTGATAAAGTTAAGTTTAATGTGCTAGCGCAACATACTTTTGTACGAGTACATATTTTGACTTCCTGGCAAGTGAGGTGATACAAACTAGCGTAAAGCTCTTAGCCTCGTAATTAGAAACAATCGGCTGCACATTGACTTTTTTAGAACATCTAATTATATCACAGCATTCACTTGCCTACAGGACCACATAATCGCGAATAAATTCTCTTTGTTTAGTTAACCCGTTCGGATATTTTGTTATGCAAAAAAATATATATATATATATATATATATATAAGTAACAGTTTCATGTCCCATAAAGGGTGCAAAACCTTGGGGGAAAATGCGGAAAGTTTTACAATTTCCTAAACATTATGACATACACAAATACATACGTTAGTAATTATAGTTACGGCAGCAGCCTTGGTAGATTTTTGGTGTACTAAAGAAAACTTTTACTGTCTGTTACATACTTTACACACTAAAGGCACAAAAAGCAAACAGACTACGTTAAGAAATTAAAATGAAATGATGTTAAGCCATTAAATGTTGCGTTTGCTGTTAAACTTATTCCTTTCATGTATAAATATCCCAAAGAAAGCCTATAAACAAACAAACGTTAAATAAAGCCAAAAGTGTGCATATTCGCACGAATGTTTTATGCTCTAATCCTTCAAAAAAATCCACTTTTATTTTTTGTTTAATGCAATTTACTTGACACCGTCCGACAACTTCTGTTCTGTGCTTGTCGCGCTTTGTGTTGAATGAAACCAGAACTCATCAAAGCAAGTGAAAATATCACAGTTGATAAAATTTAATACGAAAATGCGATATTTTGCGTAAATATAAGTCAAAAAGGCCTTTTCCTAGCTTAAGTAAAAGGTTTTAATTTTCTCACTTTAATGAAATCCAGTTATTATCCAGGTAAGTAAGCCTGAGCAGATCCGAATTATCTTTTTCTTATTATTATTAATCTTTTTTTTCTTTTTTGTAAGAAACAACGCATGCAGCATTTACATGTCAGATGGACGTCTGTCTATTACCGAAATCATTGTAACAACAAACCGATTCCTTTCTCATGATAACAAAAAACTGAGAAACGCTCAAAAATTTTTGCAAACAAAAAAAAAAACAAACTTGATCTTAAATTTTTCGAAAATCAACTAACACTTTAACAAAGACTTGTGAAAGCTTGAACGTAGAATGAAGGGTCACATACTAATCCCATTGTTATTTTATTTACATATTTCATCCGATCACTGGTTGCGCCTTGTGGATCCTTTCTCCTTGGGTTAAAAGTGTGGCGACAAAAGCAGTCAACTGCCATACTTCTTTGGTGGTCATAAAAGTTCAATCTAAAGCGAATCTTCGATACTCAACACCTATAATAAGTCGCTAAACATTTGGAAATTTTTTTCATCTAAGGCTTTCTCCATTAAAGCAATATTTTCTTTCAATTTATTCTAAACATTCGTCCACAATTTCATAAGAGATTCTTTAAAGTTCACAAGTTTTAGCAAATTTTGTGTTCTATAGTTAAATTTTAAACCGTATTGTGACGATATTTAAATTTAAGTCTTGGAATACATCGTCATTTTTGAAAAGAACAAACAACTTTTGCGACTTGTTCGCCTATAACAAATGAATCCCTCCTAGAAATTTGCTAAAGTCTAACTTCTCCAAGATGTTAACAAACGTCTTTAGCAAGTGCTCAGATTCACTTAAAAGCACTTCCATACAAAAGTATGTTAATGTAACTTCATCAAGATGACCGTTGTATTGTTATAAGGATGAGAGCGACTCAAAAAATCTTCAAGTTTCTGCGAAGAAATCAAAAATGTGGGATGAAGATTTTTATGTTAATAATGTTATGTTCTCTTAACAGATGCAAAAGAAGCGCCAGACTTTAACAAACAATCGTCGAGGAAAGGTATGGAGAAAAAATATTTATACATAGAATGAAAAGAATTATGGTCCTGCGATTACAGGTTGATATTAAAAAATTAATCATTTTAATAACACCCTGTTTTTATTTTTATTAAATTTAGTAATTTTTTCATTCCTTCATTTTCATTCATTCATTTCTTTATGATTTCTTTGAAAAAATATTTTAAAGAGAAGTACGTGGAAGATTTTCGTGATAAATTACTTTAACAAATGATTGTTGATGACAAGAGAAAATTCTAATTCAAGTACTCGTCGATAACATAAAAATGAATATTTCAAAACATTTATGACGAAAGTATATAGAAGAAGAATGGTGTTTGGCAAGGTAGAGGAGAGCGTTTCTCAGTCAGTCCGGTTACAACTTAAGTCTGAGAAAAAGTTCCCCTTATTATGTGAAAAGAGTATACCATACCTCCTTAAGTCATGCATCGACTGATGACAGATATGCCCTACGAGAATTTCGTCAATAAGGATAACAAAATCCTCACGTTCTTTTGATGTGAAGATGAGCATAAAAATAGCAAAAAAATACATTTATTCCATTCAGATGTTACTCAAGCTCTATTTTACTTAGTATGCAGCAAATGGGGGAAAAAATATCTCGCCCTTAGGCGTATGCAACTCGTTTATCTCTTTTCTTTTGTCGACTTTTGAAAAACTTAGAAAAAAAAAAAAAGGAAAAAAGAACAAGAATAAATAAAATACAATGCTTACATTAAGTTACGTTTAGCATATTCTTCAATGTTTTCTCTTCTTGCAAAACGAAAAAATCATTAGAAGACAACTAACTTTGTTCTGTATCTCTGGTTTAACAGTATTCGATCAGACATATCTAAACGAGAGGTTGCATTGAATAAATGCCAAGTTCAACTAAATAGAGAGAAATAAAATTCTTCACTTCGCAAAAAATTCACATACTGTGTATGGAACATTGTTCAGTTTCCCCTTTTCATTTCTCTTTTCTTCCTTTAAAACTATGTCAATTATCGGAAAAGAAAGTTATCACAACTTGGATACGTTCCTTAAACACATATGTACTGTACATATATATTCTGCAAGAATACAATTGCAATTTTAATTGAATTTTCAGGTATGTGGAACCATTGTAAAATATTTCAATGCATCAATTCCTCTCTCTCATACCTCGATGAGTTTTAATATAGATAGTTGTAACCTATAGAAATGTGTTTTGTATCTTTTCAAGGGGTTTCATTATGTTGAGGTAAACACTTCTTCATACATATGAGCTCTTATAGTCCACATAATCCTCAATGTAGTACTTAAGTTAAACAAGCTTCCTTATATACATATATCAATGAAACATGAGGTTACAATTCCTTCAACTTCAAGTTACAAATGAAATTCCGTAACAAAATGTTCGTGGGAGGCGAAAGGAAAAAGAAAGCCAGAATGGAACTTTATATGCAAATGTATTAAAAAGCTGTCCTTATCATTTTCTAAATGAATGTTGTAATGTTTTAATAGAAAAACATATCAATATCTTTTTGATTTACTATGAATAGCATACAACTACATGGCCTCGTCATTAAGGTAGTACAGGTCTCCATGTGTATTTACTTTATAAGTCACTCTTACTATTCCATTTTGTAAGTCACTTCATTCCTTATGATTTATACCAATGAACAACTAAGAACTAGAGGACAAATCTTACGTAAACTTATTTACATATGTTCAACATGCCATCTACCCTTAAGCGATATGTATGTCGTAGAAGAAAGTTATACTCACTTCGAGATAAATCTTGAGTGCATTTCATACTAAGGACATAAATGAAAAGTTTAAACGTATTGCGCTACTCAGTCCGCTTAAATTTCGGGTTATCCTTAAAAATTGCTATCAATGTTCGCTTTGAAGATTTCTTTAAAATTTCTTCCTTTTTGTTTTATTTGTAGATTAACCTTGCATCTTGTTCTGACAAGGACAGGCTACATTCTTACGATTCGAATGAATCGACTGAACAATTGCCCAGCAAATCGATTTCTAAATTATGCAGAAACCAATGCTGAAAATTGTTCTGAAAATTAATCCGAATCGACTTAAACATTCATGCACATGTACATGAGGTACAGTGTGCAATTTTCAAAGTGTATTAATAAAGCGTAGTACTTTGACAGGTTTTGAGTCAAGGAAGAACTTTTTATTGAAAACGGGCCTTTTGCACGATGACTTCTTAAAAAGCCTGGCATGTTAAAAAAATGTCATGGGAAGAAATTTCTCGATGAAATTCCTTGAAACGAACTATTCCAGTACATGGAGATGGAATTTCCTTTCGGCATATAAATTCAAATAAGGTTCAACTTGCAATAAGCGAGGGTAGCTTAAAATACTGAAACCGTGATCAAGAAAATATTCGTTCTATGAAATCTGATCGGTCGTTACAACCACATTGGACAATTTAGCAAACCATCACGATGATGATAAGCCATAGTTTTTTACATAAATATATTCCAGCTTTTAGAAAAGCATATACGAAAATACTTGACTAGTATTTCTTTTCCTGTAAGTAATTTATGAATAAACGGATTATTTATGTACCTACAAAAGTCTATATTACGAATAGCAAATGATTTATCGAATCTGAATTGCAAAACAAACAAAAGTGTATGTTTATACTCATTATGGAGAAGTTGAATAAAATACGCTACACTTTGCTTACTTATGTCAAATGGAATATGTATTTACCCGACTCGTGACTAACTTTTTCAAACCTATGATACCAGAAGCTGTCACTGAATAAGCAAGTACTACAGCACTACACGAACAACATGAATGAATAAATAATTTCAAGGAGGATGAAAAAACTAGTATTAGAGCGAGATGCAAGTTCAAAACGAATTTCAGATATTCATCTCCATGTCGACAGAACGGATAAAAACCGAAAAGAAATTCCAATTAGTTTTACTATAAGTCTTATAAAGGATTTTTCAGCAGTCAAACCATTTGGATTTGCTTTCGGTTTTTAGTTTAAGTTAAGTGGGCTTGATTTATAGGCCAGCTATGCCGGTTTTCAAAATTTATTTTTAATTTCGAGCTTTAAGATTTTCACCAAGAAGTAGATGGATAGCCGACTATTCATGTGCATGAAGAAAATGGTTACTTTTCCTGATTTCTTTGAAGCATTTTAAGGAACTTCGAATTAATAGAAGTTATGTTATTGGTTACTTTTACGAGATTAATTGTTGTATACTCTTCTTAAAAGTATAAAAGCACAAGCAACGGCACCAAATATAAAACGAAAAATGACTTTTTTCGATCACTAAAGTGCGCATATAAGTCTACCATATCGGCTGTGTTACAGCCACAGCTAATTCGCAAAAATTATCTCCTCAATTATCGATAACCGCGTGTCAACACATTTGTATTATTTATCGTTTATTTATCTGCTATAGAGTTTTTGTTTAAGATTTACTACCACGCTGCGCACGACAAGTCATTTTCTGTAGTGCAAAAATTACATTTTTGTTAAATGTTAACAAAGTCGCACTACACGGCAAGAAGCTTGTTCTTACACCAAAAAAATTGATGATTTTAATTATAGGAATTTTAACGTAGCAGTGTAAGCCAAAAAAGTGGATAAAATTGCTTACAGGAATAGTTCATAATCTGCATGGGAAAATGGGTCGGCTGTTGACTAAAAAGGATGTTTAAATGCACTATTCGGCAAAGATGACGATCCGTTTATGATATATAAATGAAGACTGAGTACAGAAATTATCCTGTGAAGTATGGTTTCCGCTCACCATGTCAGATAGAGCACACGACGGTAATATATCTTGAAGAAGGATAGTCTGGTGTTGGCTAACCGGGATTGTATGTTTGATCCGAAGGCAATAGTGACTCGCGTAAAGTAAGGCTAAAGGCTTTATAGTCTAACTTTATGCTCCACGGGGTCAGGAGCCAACTCACTATGCCACGAGTAACTGTGGATAGAACTGAGAGCATTGATGTACTGCAGCTTTGTGCTTGCCAAGATTCTTCGGGAGGAAGCGTGAATATTTATACACATATGGAAATAATGGTGGAAGCTAGTATGTCCTGTCCCCAGTTTGAACACAGCACTTAGCAAATGTGTGAGTCCTGGGTACGGCCCCTCGGGGAGTATCGTTGTGGTTGCGGTTTCTATCATTCCTAAAGCGAATAATTAATTAGAGGTAATAATAGGCCTCAATACTCCCCAGAATGGGTTGATTGGGCCATACACAACAAATATTTCTGGTTTCTCCAGTAGTACTTTAGGCTCCTAGCTTATAGGGATTGTCTAACACTCTGGAGGGCGCCAGTTACGCAGAATTAACCCCCTGCGTCATCAGACACAGTGGGGTAAAACCGACAAGGTACTGTACCCACGTTAAACCATCAAAGACATCCCTCTGACCTTTGTAATTAGCCTATAATAAGAATATGGTTTGCTGAAAGTGCAAGAATATATAAAGCAAATATCAATATCTCGATTTCCAAATAAAGGGGCAATTGCATAAAGCTTGTGCGTTGCATATAGGAAATATAAAAAATGTGAACAATAAGGATTAAATATATCGTGTATATATATATAGTTTTACGCTACTTACATACTTTTCCTGGTTATTTCTGGTGGACCGTCACAAGTGATGAAAAATGGGCCGGATTTGTCGAAAGAAAACAAAATCGTGAGGGACTCCAGGAGAATTTTCAATGTCGCTGGAAGATCCAATGCATGAGCTTTTCGAACCCAACGAAATCATAGCTTTGGAACGTGGCTGGAGCCGTAACAGAAAGTGGAATATGCGAAAAGACATTATAGGATAATTTTTTAGAAGGCCAATTGGCCCACATCCAGGAGACCTTAGCGTTATTATTCTGGGAAAGTCTTACTTTCCTATTCTCTCCACTAAACGTTTCATCTTTTAATTATGATTTTCTTCAATCAATGATGTATTCTCTGTCTTCGATTCTTTCCTTGATACGACATAGAATTCGTTAATTGCTAGAGCGGTAGCACCGTTACCGTGACTAGCGACCAACATGACTTTGAGTAACCTGCCATGCACATTCTACTCTTGTCTTTAGTTTCATTTTTCATTTTGTTAAATATATTACATAGTAACATAAAAATCGTCTTCTGTTTCTGAAGCATTATTACGTTACGTGACGATAAAATGACAAATTTCAGTATAAGGTGCATAAATGCATGCATGTGGAAGCTACTCTCCTTGCTCTCATCCGTTATTGTCGCCTCACACAGGTAATACATCCCTTGGATGATGGCTATAGTAAATGTCGAAAGCTTTTAACCGATGATTGATTTAAGGTAATTTTGAGCAGAAAATCACATCAGAGTCAATCGATACTGAAAGATAATTTATTACGTGCAATAAAGAATAAAAAGCAATGACGCACGTTTAACATAGTACGTAATGTTTCGTAACCTAATCATTTCTTAGCACAAGGTTTGAAAACCTCGACGACTTTATCTAAATCAGACAAATGCCTGGTTTGTTAGTAAAGCTATTATTATCAGTTTTGTGATTTTTCCAAGAATGAATATATGTTATTGCCACCATATGTGTGCAGAGATTTACATCGGAAATCTATTACACTTTTGCAAATATTATTTTTATTTCATACCCACTTTCATACATACATTTTTTTTGCGTAACACCCAAGCCAGATTTTAGTGCAGCGTTTCTATTGTGTACTGTTTTACTTAGAGCTTGTATAGTATTTCAAACGGTTTGTATTATTTTATTTGCTATTGCAGTTTCTGCCAACACTGACATTGCTTTGTTCAAGTGGCACTTGAATAGAGAATACTTTCACATTCATTCAATAATATCGTGGATATTAAAACCGTATGCATTGTAGGGACACATCTAGTAAAATGGAATTTTTTCCTTATAGTGTTTACAAAGTGACGGCTTTGAAATATTGTGGTTATAAAAAAATAAATACTGAATCAATATAGTTTTTCTATCCATTCTCGCAGGGTGACGGCATGTTAATATTGCGATTTGCTTAATTCATTGCGTATACATTTCGGATCAGCGTACATTGCAAATGCATTTAAGCGGAATGAGATTTTGCAAAAATCCAGTTATTGTCGTTGTTTATGTATGATGCAAGCTTTTGTGCATCAATATTTTTCCCTATTAAAAAGGTAATGAAGAGAGAGAATTACCCTTGTAAGACCGAAAAGAAAAATCAAACGAATTTGAAGAAGAAGATTGCGGGAATGTTTAATTGATTTTATTTGCAATATATTTTAAACAATGACTATTAGCATTAGTAGACTTGCTACCTACACTTCTAATAAAATTTAAGGTTTATTATGACAAAAAAAAGTGCTTCCAGGTTTTATTCAAGGCATTGTTCATACCTATTCACCATTTCTAAGATTCCTAAACGGATCATACCAAAAGAGATTTTGAAGCTATCCAAAGAACAGATTTTTTTGGATATGACCTAACAAAGTTCAGCTTGGACAGGCATTTAGGCATTGAGTTCAATAAGTGTTAATATAACTGGGGAATACTATTTCCATTTCGGTTTCTGGGCGAGTTTACCGCTACGTGAACAAACCTCATTGGACTGAAAAATTACGATATCATGGTTTTTCGTTTATTTGTCTCAATTGCTTCAAGTTTTATTCGAATCATTCTCTGTTAGCGGCTCGTAGGAGATAATAAGACGCCACATTTACTAAAATAATCCACATGACACTATGAATATTTATCTTGGATCATGATTGCTCACGCTTTCAAAATCGTAACGCATCCAGTGCCAATCGTTTGCCCCAATGCAGTAGCGCAGTCCTTCGAGTTAACACATTCCCGGCGATTACTCAAGTCCTCGTAATATTTGAAGACTAAAGAATATTGATTTCACTTTTTTCGTAAATGATACGCATCAGCAAATGTTCCGTTTTGTTAATTATTAGTATTTTCGATTTTATTTCATGGCTTACGTATTTATTCAACATTATTAAAAGCACTTGCTTTCATACCTGCATACAGATTTACAATGTAACTTAATAAATGTAATGATGTCATGTGTTGCACAATGAAACGAAAATAAAACCAAAAGAAAATTTAGAATGTTTTAGTATGTGTTTGACGTCTAATGTACCCTCCCAAGTTAGAATCCAGTTTGCGTAAATTAAAATAAATGGCAGCAAAGGTATAAAACTCTGTTTAGAGTTTTAGAAAAATGTTGTTGCACGCTGTAAATGTTTGCTAATAAATAGCTGTTAGTAATAGCACAAAAATGTTTTCCTTAAATTTGCATACCGCAGGAAAAACTCACGTGCCCTCTTCTTAGTATTAAACCACAATTAATTCTGGGTATCGTATGTGTACTGTTTTACATACAAGAGTTTTGCCATAAACTATGACAAGTGACCGAAAATGCTTCTCACACATACAAATGTTAATACAATAATAAGGTTACACGTTTGTTATAGAGATGGGGAGTGGAGCTTACAATTCGCTACAAAATGAAAGGTTTAACAAATGAAATAAAGAACAAGGTGTGACAGCTGTAATCGAGCAATGATTTGCATATAAATGCTGTTTGCGATTTGCATATATAGTTATTCTCCACTACAACGTTCCCGTTCTAACCAAGTTTTTCACAGAGAGATTACAAGTGGAGTGGTTAAAAAAGTCCACGTTAGTGTACTCAACTTTCTTAAATTATAAAAATTGCGAACTGTAGATTGAATACGAAAGCGAACAACATTTATCAGACAGACGGACAGAAAAATTAAAGTTGATTGATAAAATGATTTTGAATCAATTAGTATAATAAAATGGAAGTCTATTTTACGCCTTTCTGGGTATTGCATACATCCGCACGATCTTAATATACAACATAAGACGCGATGTCTTAATACCGAGGATTACTCAATTAGCGGTAATATTTATATGAGATAACCTATTCAATGAATTTTGACGATCTTATCTCGTATTTCAAACTTGATTTCTTCAAAATCACAATTGATTTTTGCTTATCAGCAGTCAGTCGCTTCTTTCCTTTTGAGTAGAATTTAGGAATTGCAAGCTTTTGTGATCTTGTTTAGGCTGCTTATCTACGAGCAGTTTTGAATCGAACATACTACAACCCTAATCTAGACATATTAAATAAGAGTGTACTAATATAAGTCCAGCATTTTTATTTTCATAGTTTTGAAAGCACTTGAAGCGCTTTTAGAAAGGTACGGAAACATAGGAAAGCATTGCTGGACACAAGGACAGATAAACTGCCGCAGAATAGGCAGATATATAAACGAACATTTGATCAGTTCAGTTCAAGGTTACATACGAAAGTATTAACGTATTTGAACTCACGTGTTTTATGTAAATTTTTATTAAAAATATTCAAGATTTAGTTACACTTTGTTACCGTTATTATAACAATCTTCTCGTTCGCGTAAGGAAGTATTTAAGTTATTATATAGCCTCTTCCCGCACAAGTGTAATATTTCGAAATTTATCTTGCCCAGATCATTCTCTCACAGCTCCGTAGAAGCACAACTAGTGATGTTTAGCGAGAGCACTTTGCAACAAAAGCCACAAGGAAGCGAATTTCAATAAACGATGCTTGATGAATAGAAATGGTGCGGTGTCAAGGCCCAGATCCGCTTCGAACACTTGAGAAAGTAGCGTTCGTTAAGGATAAGAAATACGGTTTACGAAGCGATTGTAATTTCTTGTGGCTTCTTTCCAAAAAAGGAACAACAAAATTAAACTATAATTTCGCGTACCTGATACATACTACAGAGGAACCCTTCTAAAATTAATAACTAACTGCAAGCCCAAAGTCCGATCGACCCGTTTTAAGTATATATTTGTTACATGGATTCAATGCCTTAGTCATCTCCTCAATAAATGTAAGCATAGCCTAGGTAAGGAGGGAATAAAGTCTACGTGCATAAAGTTGTATATCAACTTTAGTACATACATAGTATATTTTAGGTAAAGAAACATGAATTTTATAAAGTGAACAACAACAAAAACAATTTTCTTTGACCCATTACTCCCGTATTAGATGTAAATATATATGGTTGATATTTTATCTTGTTAATGATTATAATTTTTACTCGTTTCATTAAAAGGACTATTTTCCGCAAAAATTTTCAACCCGATTAAAAGATATTATATATATCACAACTATCAAGTTACATGAACAAAATTATTGTTATTATTTCCAATTTAAAAAATTATAATTGATGTGTTAGCGAAAATGATAATAAGTAACTATTTTTTTGAAAATTTAATTGTAGTTTCCAAGGGCTTACGTTTCATATTAAAAATTGTTTAATCAATTTTTGGTTTAAGCTGAACAGCGAAATATATGTTATGTAACTGAATCGAAATAGAAAACTCTTTCGACGATATGCAAACTAAATTATCAATCCGCTGTTCTATTTAATAAATAATTAAACACTTAATTAAGTTCTGAGTTTAGCGCTTTAGTGTGTAGTGCTTAATAATTGAAAATTCAAATTAAAACAAGAGTCGTTGCTCATGCTCTTGATATTTTCACATTTTATTTGTCCCAATTTTGTGAGGCCGTTTCGGCCCTTTCCTCTGGCTGGGGCAGCTCAGCGGCCCAGGGAAGGAAAGCACACACAAGGAAATTTCTATTTACGCAAGGACTTAGTTCTTGCTTTTTTTTTTATTTAGTTCAAACATTTGCTTACACTCGGTGAATTTTAATAATAATCGAATACAATGATCGAACCACACTATCGCGGCAGTTATTAATTTCGACTTCGACTTATCGGCCCCAGAGCCCGTGAGAGACTAACTAAAACTAACTTTCTCTAACCTACTCGTAGCCTATTCTTATTCTACGCCTACGCTATTACTTATTCCATTCCTAATCTATTCCTAAACTACTCTTTATTCTATTACTAATCTACTCCTAAACTATTCCTAAGCTATTACTTATTCTATATCTTAAGCTATTCTTATTCTAGCACTTCCCCCACCCCAGAGACGGAGAGTCCGTGAGACCAAAACGAGGGTACAACTTTGGGTCCTCACAATTTTCTTCAAAATTAAACCATTAAAAAAATTATATTCGGTCATAACCGAATCTTTTATATCCATCACTGTGATCGTACAAGAAAGGAAAGGAAATAAATTTTCATACTCTTTAATAACGGATGGACGCGATGATTTCTTTCTATTTTTTGAATAAAAGTTGAAATATGATGCAATTCATGCATACATGTGTTGTTCTTTATGAGTAACAAGCAAAAAACGAAGACATGTGGCCGTTGTAGGCATGCTCTTTGAAAAGTTTGGATTATTTTCAAATTCTCTCGCAAGTTTGTAAGCGATATAGTCATTTTTGCGGACGGGAGAATGCTTATCACAGATACTGCACAGTTGCGGACCCGTTTAGATGCCTTCCGAATTTGAAACCGGTCAAGAATTTATATAGTCAATGGAATTTTTGTGCTTCCTTCTGTGTGTTATATGAATGTTTTGAAAAAAAAAAATAAGGAAATTATGGCACCCTATAAAATTGAGTAGGCGTGACCGGTATTTTCAATTTTTCTAGAAATACCACATCATGGTCCAAAGAATAGATAGTCAAATTTTCTTGTTGTGGTTTATGAGTAATGGGGAAAAAAAACAAATTTTTTGTTTCCGTTGAAAAGTACCGGAATGCACCTCGGCATGTCCGTCTACGCTTCTATCCACCTGTTCATCGGCCCAACTGTATAGTATTTGTGGATTTCTATCGTTCAGAAAAATGAAAATATCGCCTACAAATTCGCAAAAGAATTCGCAAAAGAAAAAAGAAGAAGAAAAATATCGCAAACTTTTCAAAGAGTATGCCTGCAAACGCACACACGTCTACGCAACAAAAACTGCGAACGCCTTCGTTTTCCGTGTTTTTTGCTTGCTACTCATATAGCGCAACACTTTCAATATATAAATTTTCACTTTTATTCTGAAATGAGAAAAATCAGCCGCATAGAATATGAAAATTTAGTTCTTCTCCTTTTTTTTACGGTTCTCGGTGATGGGCATAAAAAATTCGGTCCCGCCGGAATATAACTTTCATAGTTGTTTATTTTATTGTTTTCCTATGTTGTATGTGTGTTTGGAAATTTCTTTAAAGAAAGACATGCTTTAAAACTGACTGTTAAATATTTACAATTGCTCACTGAAGCCCAATTTTGTTTACTTATTAACTTGACATTTACTTAAGTGCTTAAAAAATGTGAGTTTCATATGGAAATTTTACTCAATTTAAAGCGCAGGACGTACGAAAACAAAATAACAAAACATGCATACGTGAAAGAAGCCTTATCATATTTATAACAAGAGTGTGTGTGTGTGTAACAACGAATACGAATATAGAAGCTAGAAGTTTTGTTTTCAGGTTGGAGTTAAGAAAAATTTACTTTTTCGACATCAGCTTCAAGTGTATTTTACTCTACCTAGAATTTAGGCGGATATAGAACCACAGAACTATTAAAAGGAACCATCAGCTCTGCACATCAGAGAGGCAGTAAAGTTGAAATTGTTTTCTCATTCTGCTTTCAGTAAACGGTGATAAAAAAAGCTAATGCAGTTCGTACTTTGAAAGGTATTTATAACGGAGTTATTGCTTACGATGGTACTTCTGGAAATCAATGAGATCTGCGTTGGTGTTTGCTTGCTTTGTTTTTCGAAGAGGGCATTCGCTTGCAAAAATTTGTTATTTTTAAAGCGTATACCAAGTTGAAAGTCTGTCTGCACGATAACGTAGACTTACGAAAATCACATGTTTGATAATACGTCCACGTCCAAATACGTCCACGTCTGCTGAAAGTGAAATTTCCTAAAATATCCGGAAAGCGCTGAACACAATTAAAAATTTTCGGTGCTTTACCCGCCGGTGTGTTTAGACCATGTATAACCAAATGATTTGCTCCAGTCGAGCTACCTCTGTCATGGGAAAAATTCTAAAACAAGGAATTCAATGCTTGGAAAAAACGTATTGTTGAATACCGAATTCGTTCACATTTGTAAATCGTTTACTAAATCCACTTGTTCTAGTTTTGTAAATAAAATTTATGTTGTGGAAGTTTCAAAATTCGGCAGCACATGAGGAATATTATAAGTAACAAATAAAGTAAAACGTATTTTGAAAACGTAATTTGAAGAAAACATAAAAATTAAGAGAACTCAGAGTGAACTCAGGAGCTCGAGCAGGGATTGGCAGCAGGTGGTAGGCCTGTAAACAACTAGAGAATAACTGTCCGCTGCCTGGAATGAATTTCAATGCAGTTTTAATGTGTGTACAATGCAAGACATTGCAGGACATTAACTTACCATAATAAATAACGAACCATAATATTGCACGTACGCATCCATAAGCCGAAACAAACAACACAACCACAAATTACTTATTATTATTTGCGTGAATAAAAGCAGTACACGTTGCTCAAAAATGAACCGGAACACTTAATAGTAACTAAATGTAAAAAAGCAATTGTGCGGCAATTCCAAAGGACATTGATGTCGACATATTGGATCTGACTAACTGACGCGAGAAAAACTTGCAAATTATACTCAGCCAGAATAGCACTTCACTAGCCTAAGCTCGGGTTTATATAAATAATCAGTGGCGCTTACTTGCCAAGCTTTATTATGGCGCCAATGGGCTGAGAAACAGGCTTTAGGGCTTTTTAATCTAAGTCCCGAAGAATGGGGAGTGAGCTTACATCCTTATTCAGGAATACCTGGCTTATTATAACTGCAAGCTTGGTTTAAATCTGGCCACTAGTGTACATTTGACCAGGGATTTTATGACAAGCACACAAAAAGCGTTTTAGCTCTATCCACTGTGGCCGTTGCAAACACATATAAATCGATTAGGTCCATTTCCAGGAAATTTCCTGATGTTATTTGTTCGTCTTAGGAACTCGCCACTGGAGACATCGAATACCTTAACTATCCGTTAAGAATTGACGGCAGGATTAGTTAGACTAGTCACATGTGTCAGAGAGAGAGAGAGAGAGAAAGAGAAATAGTTAATAATAAAGAGAAGATCCTATGAGAGTATAGTATTCTTTCGACCAGCGAGGATATCTGCTTGCTCGTCTAATGCAATTGCTGTTACCACGTTAACAATTCTTCTAAGAATTCTTGATTCTTATCTATTCCTTTTCACAGCCGTCAGTTCGAAAGTCAGCTGATCAAAGAGCCAACGTGCCTTTAGAAATAATATAACGAAGATAGTATTTAAACATAGTGTAGCGTGTATTAATTCGTTTACTTTATATCTATTTCTTTTTGTCTTGTTTTTTTGCATAAACGATTATCGTTCTTTCAGTCAAGTTTAGTATTTGTCCGAAGGTGTTCCCGGACGTTTGGTCGAGGCCATCAAGCAAATATAACTTAAACATCAACAAAGAGGTTGCGTTGTTAAATGCCTGTTTCAAAGGAATCAATAATGAAGGCTCCTAGTGAATTCACTCATCGTTATGTGATGCAATTTTTTCCTGTTTCAACATATCAAGTTAATGATGAGAATAAAAAAAATTAAATTTATGTAAAATTCTTTTCAAATTTTATCTTTTTACAAATTTAGATTTTATTTTATTTTTCTAATTTACTTTTAAAATAAAGGAAAATTTTATTTCCATCATTTTTTTGTTAACATTTTTTATTGAAGCAACATTACACTTTCCACTGTCAGGGTATGTTATATAAAAGACAGTTAAGGGCATTTTTATTCTTTTTATCCTCGGTTATATTAACTTTATCATTCATGGAGACCGTAAAAACCGATTCGATTTATTGTGGTCACATTGTGACAATCAATAAATTTAGCACCGAAAGTACTGACGACCAATTAACGAAAGATGGATTTTGTTTCTAAAAGAATATAGAAATCGTTTTCAGCTCATCTTACCTTATCTTCCCTATCCACTACAGTGTGTCAGACTTACAAATTCATCGTAGACAATCTTTTTAAAGCCTAGATGCATACTCACTGATCTCGATCGCTGATCGTCGGGGTCCTATATATCAAGTTGTCCACGAATGTTAACATTTTCATAGGAAATTGTGTTCCATAAGTATTAGAAGAATATATATATATATGTATATATGTGTATATTTATATATATGGCCTTTACTTTTCATAATTTCCGTTTAACAATTTTTTTTTTTATATTCTAAATAATTTTCTTCATTCAAGGATTGGAATATATCTACACGTTTATCCATACGTTGGATTGAGCCATCTTTTGCGACCGCTCCCCGTATAAAACCTTATTTTCTAAACGTCGTTATCTGAAAAATAAATTTCTTTTGTTAATATTTTATGCCTACATATAAAATAGAAACGTGGGCAGATTAGGCTCAAGCTCTATTCGTTGTCTAGTATTTGATGACGAGAATTTACTCTGTATAGCTCTAATTGTTCACCTCTTACTCTGGAAGGCTACTCCTAGCCAAGCTAACAAGCCTTGATGGGACAACGAATTATAATTTTTAATCTTTTATGAAAGAACTGTATTAAGCGAAGCTACGTAGGGTACTCAATGATCAGACTTTTACTATTATTTATTTACTATTATTTTAGTATGTGTTTTTCATTATATTATAAAGTTTATAAGAGATCGTAAAATTTTAATATATTTTTTCTATTAATTTGATTATTAAACTTAGGATAATTTAAGAAAATGCCTAACGTACGAACAGCGATGATAACAATTGTTGTGCATTAATTAAATTTCGCTTCTGACGGGCTTAGAGAACAATATTGTTTTTTTTTAGCAAAAATAATCTGACTTTTTTATTTATATTTAGTTGCAGATATAAGAGTCTTGCTGTATATAATGCTTCAATACGCAATAATCTATTTGGTACGTACGTTAAATGCAGGGTAGTGGCTCGGTGTACGCCCTCACAAATCTGAAGAGGTATGACAGAGTATAACTTATAACATTGAATGCAAGTTCAAAAAAATTTGCTTATATCAATATAAAGTGAATTTGTGCATGTTGTACATGGGCAGTTTTCTCCAGATAAAAGCTTGCACGACTTTTAATGAAATAAAACGAGTGGATTTTTTATTTATTAAATTTATTTCAAAGAGAACTAAGCTATCGAGTATTGGTTGTACAATTAAATAATATTTAATTAATTTCATTATTGGAATAATGAAAAGCAAATACTCACAATTGATAAATAAGGTTAGAGTTACGCATATTGTACGTTATATATATAATTATAATATAAAATATTGTAATTAATTAATATGTAAACATTTGCGTGATTAATTAAGGAAAAAGTAGTTGAATTCATATTACGATGACTGCGTCAATAGGGATCTAGTATTACAAACATATATGTAAAATTATCATATCACTCAATAAGTCTCCGGTCTGACACTGCTCTAACACAACTATTGCTGACAAAATCCATAAAATCTGTACCCATAAAATTTCGGGATATTACCAGCTTTCAAAGAACACGTGCCAAAACCATTCCGGGCATTAGTTTACAAGTAGCAGCTGTTTTGAACTGCGTTTGCCAGTTACTGTCCACTCGACAGATTGCCAATTTGACACTGCAGTGTAATGCTGGATCAATTTGACAACGATTGTCACATATCGCATGAGAAAATAACTTTTATTTCGCCTAAACGGCGCCAAAAGTCGCTCAGAGTCGTTAACGCATTCTTCTCAAAAGTGAGTAAAGGTGAATTTTCCCATGGACAAATGTCCACGGAATATAGTAAATACATTACCCTCTGACATCTTTGGGGTGTCAGCTATCTCGGTCAATTTCACATTTCGGTCTTCCAAAACGTGCTGCCATAACAATTTTCAAGCCAACGCTGACGTTGAACGCGCGTTTCTGTATTAAAAACCCATTTTTAATCAAAACCCGAAAATTAGCTTTTTTTCCATTGTTTCCAGAATTACAAAAGTGGCGTCACTAAATCAAGTATAACTAATAGTCAGAATTTCATAAAATTTCGATAAATTTCCACTGAAAGTTGGTACCATTCAGAAATACAAAACGTTGCTTTGTATGTGTCAGACAGGAGACTTATTGAGTGATGGTTTATATGTGTTTCATGTGTTTTTTACAAGCATTACGAATGGAATTAAATAATTCATAGTAAAGTGATAGAATGATAAATTAAGAGGGATATATTATATCACGTATATACGGTATACTCATAAATAATTTATTATACCCATCACCGAAGGAAGAGGGGTATATTCATTGCGTCAATACGTTTGCAACGCTTAGAAAAAAGCTTTAGAGACCCTACAAAATGTATATATTCTCGATCCGTCTGTCCGCCCGCGCTTTTTTTGAAATGTTTAGCAGGTACAATATAAAAAGTTTATATTTTTCGGTTGAAAAGTGCAAAATTAGGTGAAGATCGTCGAGCGGTCCCCTTACTAAGGATTACAATAGAAAACCAGTTTCAGGCCATGCCGACTTAAATTGGAGATATTTCGTGGATTTTTCAAAGTTGTTTGTTTTAAATGAAAGTTATAAATGATAAATATATATATATATAAATAAATAAAAAATATATATATATATATATATATATATATACGTATATTGTATATTATTAAATTAAACTATATGTTGCTTTCGTTTTATTACCAAAGATTTTGATTCGATTGATTTCATCTCTTGTTTAAATAAATGTTGCATGCATGAATGTTAAATCTGTATCCAATACATCGCATTTCGATTTAAATAATTTTGAAAATATCATAGAATTGAAAGGCACTTCTATCGGCGTTATTTCCATGTTGCTCCGTATATTTTTTTCTTGTGTTCTTTTTCCATAATTCATCTTTTGCCGCATTGTTCAAGGGATAACTTAGATCATAATGCTTGCTTGTATTTAAAACTCTACCTCACTTGAGATTTGAATCCACAATCATTGGTTTGTTAGTTGCGATCCTTTGCTTACTCGGAGTACAGGAGTATTTTACCTTCTTTTTAATAAATCTCTTAATAAACTTCTATGTTTATCGTCACCATGAAGTACGTGCTATTTGGAGGCGTTCCCCACTTAACACGGTTCTTGTAAAGCCTTCGACACGACACGGTCTAAAACAAGGTTTTGATACAATACGGTTTCAAAAAACTTGTTTCTACAACGGAATTTTGCTTTCCTTTTATTGTTACGTTGTCGTTAATAAGAGGAGCCGCGAACAACTTTGAAAACATATAAATAAATATATTAGGCGTAGTTCACGGCGATAGCGAAAATTTGAGATTGTCATCAACTTAAGATACACATGGCATTGATTGACAAGATGTGTTCTAGCAAGATCTCGATACAACACGAACAAGGTTTCAATAGAAGACGGTCCACATTTTGTTGATTTGTATTATATTCAAGCTTAAATTATATTATTCTATATGATATTTTAGTTTAAATACAAAAATAAGAAAATCTCTTATAACACGACTTCGATGCAGCGCTGTACGAGTTATCACAGTAATGATAAGAAAAGTAAATTATATTAAAAACAGGGGACAGGTAAGAAAGAGGTCAATATTCAGCTTAAGGCATATCCTGGATATTCTTTACTTGCGATGAAAATTGTTTTTTGCTGCTGATAGCTGCTTGAAAATGCAAATTAGTAACACTCTATAGAAGATAAGAAAAGTCTATCTATCTCTTAGAAGTGATAATATCTCTCCAATACTAAATTTGTTGTATTTTCAACCAACATAAACGTAACGGTTTACGTATGAGTAAAAAATCAATATTGCGTACACTCGGTCGGCACTTCATAAAACCCACTTTCATTCTCTCTAAGTTCAGAAGCAAGTCACTGTGTTATTAGTGCAATAAGCAGCTATGAACTAATCTCTTATTGTATTTTGATATTTTGGACTACAAAACAAAAACGTTATTTATTTCCTAAAATAAAAAAATAAATAACCACTTATCGACACCTATCACTACATAAAGACTTGAAATGCCATAGGCAGCCCATTGTTTGTAAATATATTGCCACTATAAACAAACCAATTTAGGAACACGATTGCCTGTAAAATGTTGATAGTGCTATGATATAAATTTATACGGGCTTTTACTTATGATATACTGGTAATTATTACGATAGTTGCAATATCCATGTATGTGTAATAGATACGTGTATATCTGTACACGTACGTATACCTCATGTATCCTTCTAACGAGCATAACAAGTCAATAAAGCCTATCGTGCTTTGACAAATGGCATAAATTTTATTACCCTTTCAAATATTTCAACAGTACAGGCAAAATAAAAATGTTCCTCCCAAAACAAACCGTTTTATGCCGATCATCGAAGAATGATGGTATATTCATTTTGTCAAAACCTTTGCAACGCCCTGAAGAAAACAGCAAAGACACCACAAAGTATATATGTTCTTAATCAGCATCAAATCTTAAATCGATTTAATCATGTCTGTCTATCCGTCAATCCGTTTGTGTAAACATTCTCCTGGTCGCAAAAATGAAGCTATTGACTTCAAATGTGGACAAAAACATTGAAAGTCCGCAAAATTGGTCGAAGAACAAGCGTACAGCACAACGTAAACTGAGGGCACCTCTGTCTTTCAACAGGAACACAAAATAATTTTGCGATTTAAGGTCCACCAGACAAATCTACAATAATTTCATAAGAATTTAATAGGAAGAAGCTCGCTTTCAAATGAATTTGAGACATTAAGAAAGCTTACAACTAGCCAAAGATACAATATTTTGTTTACTTCGAATTAGTTATGTATGGATTTTATCTCTTCACTAGAAAACGTGCAAAGATCCTCATGCGTCCATTCACATCTTAAAGTTTAGTTAATTTCTTTTTGAGAATCCCAAAAGATTGTCGGTCACATTCGTCCGTTCTTTCTAATATTTTTTAATCCTTAAAATATTAAAAATTAATATAGAATTTTGAATTGCTCTCTCAGAATGCGTTGTTGAAACGGCCATGCATAAGCACAATAAAGAGAAAATAAAGGCAATCAGAGAGAACTGTCAATAGCTCGGTTTTTCCTGAGTTACGAGACCAAGCAAGCAATTTATGTACGGAGAATGAGCAGAGAGGAGTGAATGGAGACAAGCGGGTATTCATGCATTTGGGTGAGCCTAAGAAATGCCGAACAGACGAAGGAATGAAAAGAAACCTACAGGGAAAATAGAATCGAGAATTTGCTTTAGTCGAATAAAGTTATCGAACCTTAATCGAAAATTGTTGTAAGTCATATTTAGCGCATCCATTTGCTTCTCTCGTTATTGTAAAGAGATATGCCCCCACACTTGTCCTATCAATCAAATACATCTGGATGCATAAGAATCAGATCGAGTGGATGGCTTTCACATCTCTCGCTTTGTTTTCTGTTATTATTATTATTATAAATATTATAAATTTAGCCGGACAAATAAATTCTACGAGTAAAGGCTTAAAGCCCTAGCATGTAAGGCAATCAGCTTTATTGGAAGTTCCCCTGCACTTAATATTGGAACTCACGGCCACGAATTGTTAGCCGAGAGACTCTGCCCACTCAGTCATTCAGCTGGATTTGGTTTTCTACAGGTTATGCAAGTAGAAAACTCAAACAAAAAGTATTCTTTTGTTTGCAAAACCGTAATTAAATTAAAAATAATTTAAATGCGACATACATACTTCCAATACTATTTGTTTGCCTTAACTTAGTTATCCTCAATTTAATTTCAAAATATTATTTAATCTGATTTTTGCGTATTAATATTAAAACATCACAAAGGTATCGATGGTTACGCAGACACATAACAACTTATTGACAAATTCGAAGAATTTTAATTATTTAATGCAGCTTAAAATATATTGCACCTACAGAAGCTCAATATCGATACGCGTTTGATGCATAGTTATCTTCAATTCACATTCATTGGCACTTGGTCTTATACTGCTTCCCGTAGGCTCAATATTTTTCTGGCTACCGCACGTAAAAGAACACACACAAACAGTTATTTAGTCGTTCAATTGTCAATTTAAGTAAATACAAATATATATCAATTTAATTATCGCATATCTATATCAAACGATATCTGATAACATGGTATTTTTCGTACTCGCACAAAAGCTTTATTCCATTTAATCTACTTTGATTAAATTAAACAATAAACTGTAAACTTCTCAAATAATTTACTATCGAAATCGCATATCTATACTTATGTACGTTTACGATTCGTTACGTTTTATATACAAAGAAAAAAAATAAAAATTATACACTTTGCGACGGAAATAATTGAAGGTTCATTATGAAACAACCTTGAGCTACGGCGCCTATAAGTGAAACACATAGAAAGTCTATTCATGATCAACATATATACCCAATATAAATTTATTTATTTATAACCACAAGGGTTATTTATAAAAGCCAAATTCGTATATAATTGATATCCTCAGACAAGATCAAAAAAATCCCTATACCCACAGAGCAGAAACTAAAAGCATGTAAATACTGATGCCAAAGTTTCTTAAAATTGGAACATGGAAATGATTCCGTTGTAGCTCCCAATTGAGACAAAAACTATGCCATTTTCATTGCACAATTACGGATGGTGAAGAGTTCATCGCCAGGCGACCACAAATTTCGAAGGTCTTTTATTTTGTATGTGATGCAACCACAAATATTAATTCTTAGACTAGTTACAAGAAGAAGAGATGCTAAAACTCAAAATTTAGATATCAATTAATAGACTAACATATAAACCCTGACGCAACAATGAAAGGAAAAATTAACAGAGAGTAATCGTAGCATCTTCAAGGAAGTTTCATTCGTACTTAAACTTCAATATACCTGATCATGTATACAATAGATTAACTCGCATCATCGTCGTAAAAACAAAAATCTTACAAGGTCACTTAAGTGAAGAGTGTTGCGTATTATTATCAGGCGACCATTCCGTCTGGTAAGTTTCAGAGAAGTTTTTTTTTTAAAAACTTCATCGCTGTCAGCGGAGGAAAATTTGTGATACGACTCGTCAAAGTTTTTATATATAAGCTGTAAAGAGAATTTTATGATAATCTAATGGGCTTGTATCATCTTGACGCCCTTATCGGAACGTTGAAATCAACTTTGTTTAGTAGGAGTGGCGATATTATGTTCCCTTCCATAAGTTGTTTTAGGAACAAAACTCGTTCCTTGCCGGAGACCTTAGGTGAAGGAAGCTTGACGTTTGGATCCCGTAACTAAGAAACCAAACTACCTCGTCATATTCTAAGCATGGTCTCACCGGTGATATGCAGAACCCATTGTACAACATATCAAAAGCTATAATTTTAACAAAATGCAATAATTCGACGTTTTGTACAGAAAATTCAACAATCAATTATTGAATAGAAACGTACAAGCATTCCTCGTGTAACGCGGCTACACGCTGCATCGAAACCGTGTTGGGCAAGTACCATGTTATGCGAGGAATTCCTCTATTTACCAACGATATGAATTGAAATCGTTGGTGGATAAACAAACATCAGGCAAATGCAAATGTATGATCATTCTAAACATAAAATTTATGTATTTTGATTCATGTAAAATGTAGTGAATTTGTTTACATAGAATAACCAAACAAGAGGTTTTTTTTTAACTTGAAATAAAAACAAGCCGGAAGAACAAATCAACATGATTTTTTTTTTTTTTTTTGCTTTACATATTGATTCGGAATATTTTTATATGAAATGCTTTCATGTAAATGATGGCCTCCGGATTTTTATACAAAGTCAATTCTAAAATATCAATTTTCCACAACTTTTACATATAAATCTGCACTTAATAGCGTTCGCTTTAAACGACGTTGAGTGCATTCGTGTATTGCAATAAACTATTGTCTTAATATAATCGAAAAACAAAATTCCAATAGAATTATATACATATTGCTCTGATTTATATGAAATTTAGGCGCACGGTGTCAGCTTTTCTACAGCATTTCTAAGCGCGAAAATCGAAAGAGAGAACGCATCGTTATTGGATTTTATTTTGCCAACAAAACTCATTTCGTTCTTAATTTTCGTCTTTATCACTACTCTGAATAACCGGAGTTTCACTTAGCCACCTTTGATAAAGTCAGAGCTGCCCTTGAATAATATGTGTCTCCACATACCGTCCAAGTCAAAATCCTCCCATTTATATCACAAAAAAACAGTAATCAATCGATAGCAAGTGGGTTCCATTTACTTCGAAGGATCGATTTTCCTTATTTATGAAGCAATTGACAAAATGGATCTTTTACTGGTGGATTTAAAATAAAGCAAAACTATTTCAACAATGAAGTGATTGGAATGAACAGTCAATGTTGATGTTCAATTTTCTGCCAATAGTACTATTGCAAAACACACAAACAACTGCAGACATATGTCACGTAATCATTCGTTCATCTGCTGCACTCAAAGAAACAGAAATTTGTTATTCATTCTCATATCAAGTTTATTTACTAAAGGATCTTTCTTTACTCTCAGAAGATTTTCTATACGCAATACAAACGCGCACATATGCACACAAACAATCGAACAAAGCATTGCAATCGTTGTTTTACTATCGGGAGAAAGGAAAGTGCATACAACAGTGAATAATAAAGCGAAGTAGAAAGCAATAGCGGAGAAAACAATTCAAGGATAATATTCCACCGTCGGTGAGAACACGACCTTTTCTCAAGTGTTTTCATTGACTGCATCTCCTTCTCATTTGTTTACAGAAGTATGCAAATTATTTCAATTAAAAAGAAAACAGGAGAACAAAGGATATCTGGGTTGGGCTTAACTTTCCAGTACTTCTTACCAGCTCATAATACGTACGTGGACACGAGTTTGATATAAATTAAAGCGAACTATTAAGTCGAATTCTTTTTACAGCAAAGAAAATTTAGATTTACAGTAAAAACTACTTAAAAATTAAATTTAAAAACTA
>CCAG010000739.1:0-13334 GCA_001077435.1 Glossina morsitans morsitans | reverse complement strand
GTCTGCGTGCAAACTTCCTTACCACGTAGTCAGCTATTCAAGAGGTCTAATACACAATCCGTAGGCTGTAGAAAAGCTAAAGATAGTGTAGTGTGATGGTGACCTGGCGTGAGCTAGGATGATTACTTCTCCTATTACAATAAATTCAAGGGGGAGAGTAGAAGGGGTGGCTTCCCCGGAAGTATGAGATTACGAGTGTGAAATTACGAACATAATGATACGTGCAAGGCGATAATTCTAAAGCATTGCCCGTTCACAAGGTTACGAGTACCCTGCTTGGACGGGTAGAGGTGACCGCATTGTTTGAACGCCGATTGGTGCTTGCAAACAGCTTTCGGGGGGACGCTTGCATTTTGACGTACCATTTAGAAACGTTGGTGAAGCTGATAAGTTCAATCACACTTTTGAATACAGCAGATGTGACGCCTGGGGAACTTTGGACCATATCCGAACGTGCAATCTGATAACCAGTGCTTGGGATAGGCCACTCTCTTGCAGGATTGTCTTGGAAGGTTGAGGAATGCCCAAATCCAATTATATTGCCAAGGGTTCTAAAGAAACTCGTCTGATTAAAGCTTCACGCCAGGTGCAGACGTTAAACATCGATATAATCTGTTCTTCGCCTCTAAAGTGCGTAGCAGACATAGTCGATATTTCAAAAAGTGCTGTACTTCGCAAATTCGTTGTCATCGGGGATGTTTAAATACAAATCTCTTCAGTTCGACGATAAAATTGTATCTTTTCGTTCATTAAATCAATAGATTGAAAGACAGAATAGGCTCCAAAGAAGGCGAAGACAATTCCATCTGTTTGCAAGATCTTGGCATCCATTTTTATAATGCGCTTAAAATAAGGATTTGTGCCACTAAGTCAATGAATACAGCATTCGTTATAGCTATGAGCAAAATCGAAGAGTTAAACCTCGACTTGCGCCCTTATATATCGTACTTGCCGGCACACTTAGCTTCTTCGAATCGCCTTCTCTTCGCAACTTTGAAAAACCGTCTTGATGATGAAAAATTTGAAAGCAGTGAAAAGGTAAACTCTATTGACAGCTTCACAGTACTCACTATAAACAACGCATCGAAACTATTAAACATTCATTCTCGTATTTTGAAGAAAAGCGTTGAATAAAATTTTTAGTGAATCAAAAATTGACGTCGTCAAGAACTGTTTCGCTGCTAACGGATCATGGAGCATTGACAATAAGAAGAATAGTCTTAGATTAATATTTTTGAAGCATTTCAACATGCAAGCTACCGGCTGTTCCCCACAATTGTGCAAAATAGATCCATGGATACAAGGATTAGAAAAATATCGGGATTAAGTGTGATATTAGCGACTAGTTTTCAAAAGCTTATTGAGCAGGGAATTTGCTGGCAACAAGGGAAGTTGAATCTTGCCAATTGGAAAGAGTAGTCGACAACACGAATTTCTGTAAATAATTTCATTGTAAATAGTTCTCTTAAAAATCGCAAATAAAATCTCGCCTTTGCTAAGTCCACTGTCCAGTAGTATGAGCCTAATCTCAAAAGTATTAAAATAAACACATTAAATATGAAAAGGCTTATTACATAACGCTCTGTTATATAAAGTTTAACAATAGAAATGTTAGTATATACGTATACGAATTTATTAAATATGAATATGTCAGTTGATGTCCAGGAACCTTAATATTTTTCCTACGACATATGAATTCTGGTAACGTCTGTACAGAGATAATGCTACGATTATTTGCAGTTAACGGAAGGTTAGAAAAACAGCTTGCTGCGGTAGTGGTCTACTCCCTTAAATTAACCATCTCTAGCGAAACCGTGAAGAATTTTCGCTAAGTGTATTTAAATGTTATTTATTAACGAGCAAGGAGGCAATTTTAATATTAAAAAAATGTACATTTTTAAAGTGAGCCATGTGTTTCATCAGCTACAAATTGATTTTTCTCTTCTTCGCTTCAAATGTGGATCGGCGGTATTGTCTGTCGTAGAGACCCCTCAATTAAATATGCTTCGGCAAGGTTGATCTTGCGACCTTTTAATAGTTTTCAAAAATAATTTTATTTTTACACTTTATAACAAGATCGCCAGGAAAAACCCTTGTGACAACGCAACAGGGTTTTTTTGGGGCTTTACTTGTCCGAATCCATACTAAGTTCACTCTTCCAAATTTATATTATTATTTATTAATAATTATTATTGATCTGATGATATAAAAATACAAATTCATGACCGATGCGCCCCCGGGTGGGCTCGAACCACCAACCTTTCGGTTAACAGCCGAACGCGCTAGCCGATTGCGCCACGGAGGCTTAAACATTGGCGTCCATAGATTGGCATATAAAGAAAATCTTATACTTAATGAAATTCTACATTATACAGCAAATCTTGTGCTCTCAAATTTGAAAGTTACTCACTACCCTTAAAATTTTTCCAACTTGGTTTATAAATAACAAATTTAGTTGAATTTGTCCAACTTTGACAAATGTAGCTACAAATAAATAAAAGTAAAAAAAACGAAAAAAGAAAATATATATTTTTTTGATAACAAGTGTTATGAAATCAATGATAAATATTTACACTTAAAGCAAGTGTTCATGCATGTAGACACCCCATAAATAGAGATATCTGCATAAATACATATTTCAATATATCAAATATTTTTCCGGGCACATATTCAATTTTTACTTTACTTTTTCCTTTTTTTTTTTTTTTATTTTAGGTGAATATGCAAATATTTACATTGTTAGTTATCAACAGGTGATAGCTGGTAAATGAATGTATATAATACAAGATATATAGACATTTTATGAATATTGCATTTGTGTACATTTTCAAATGGAATTCATAATATAAATATACAGAAATATGAATTTTTAAATGAATTTCTCTTTGACGATTTACTAAATTCCCCTCGCATGCTGCAATATTGCCTAGTACTAGAGTCCATGCTTTAATTGCTTAGTCAACAGACGAATGAACATATTAAGAGAGAAAGACAGCGAAGGCGAGAGTCGTGTTATCTAAAATCTTTTTTAAAAAGTAAATATGGTTGATTATAATGTAGATTTGAGAAAAGCGCATTATTTTTAGCTGACATTAAAAAAAAAAACCCCTTCACCTATTAAAGAAAGATATACTCATCGTCGTTTACTCGTTATTCTACAGATGCTCTATACCAACTTAAGGGAGAAATTGATATTTCCTAATATTTTTTCTTTTATTATATCTTGAAGGATAAGGGTATACTCATTTTGTTTTTTTTTTTTTCTTCATAATATATGCAACACCCAAAAAGGAAGCTTCAGAGACCTTATAATGTGCATACGTTCTTGATCAGCGAAAAATTCTGAACCGATTAAGTCATGTCTGTCCGTCTGTGTAAAGTTTGTCAAATTTGGTAGAAGCATTCGAAGTTCTTGAAAATGGGCCAAATTGGTCAGAGCAGAAGCTCACAAAAGCCACATTTACTTTACGAAACATTCTATATGCGCAAAAATGGAAAAATCGCCCTGCCCACAAAAAGTTACAAGTGATTAAATTTTATTTTTTTCACTTTTTTGAGGTTTTATGCTTACTTATCATAACGCACAGAAGACGGAGTGTCTGAAACTACTTCGTACATTCCTCAAATGAAGGAATATTATCTACCTAACAATGGGTTAATTCCAAAATAAATACGATAGACACCGCGAATAATTTTTTTTTTTTTTGGCAAGTAAATGAATTCTGAGACTAAAGACTTAAAGGACTAGGATGCATCTAAAGCTATCGGGTTTACTGAAAACTCTACCGCACTCGAAACTTGACCAATGAGCTATAACTCGAGATTCTTTGCGCAGTCGACCACTCTGGCGGATATCTGTTCTTTTTCTTACTGTTTGAGCATTACAATGTTTTCGAAACTAACTTTAGTGCTTGGCTGGTTGCAAAAAGCTTCTTTTTCTTAACACCGAAAGTTAGCGGTTCATTTTATCATATATTTTTAATTTCAAATAAGCACCAGAATAGCCGTAAGGTAAAGTGAACGAAGAAACAGGGGTTTTTTTTTATCAAATTCTTGGGGTACAAAAATCTTATGATGGGCGCCCCAAAGTCTACATAAAGTTAACACAACTTGTTCACTTGTTTTATTTTAATTTTGTTACCTTCTAACTGATACCTTCAAGATAGCTTTACACCGCACTCATCAGATTTACTTTGCAGCTTTTTTTTTGTTGTCTTGCAAATATTCGTTACCCGTCAAAAAAGTCAAACTGAGTGTAATATCGCTTTGCTTTTGAGTTGATTTTTTAACTGCAAAAAATCTTAATATATACAGATTGTGGTACTATATAAGCATGCGGATGATTTTCAACGAAGATTTAGTCAGGGAACGGATTTTGCATCAGACCGAACTTTGTATACCTATTAAGCATAAAATATTTGCTCGATTTTGAATTAAGAAAATGATATCAGGGTTTGCTTGATGTACTTAAAACGGACTTTAAATTTAATTCTGGATATTAACTAAGTTCTTTATATACAATCGGTTATCAAGAGTTTATTGAACCAGAACCACTCTTTTAAGAGTAACACTTTTAATGTTCGTTAAGATACCAACTTTCCACTGTCCACCTCTTCGTTTTCGGACTTCACATAAATATATGCATATAATTTTCCGTGAAGTCTCCGATGAAAGTTTAAAGTTAATACATACGAGATAGCGCTTCTAATATACCTTTAGTCTTTGACGTATTGCTTTGCTTCATTGGCGTAAGTGTGGCCAGCAGTAGATGCATATACGAATATTTTGTACAAGTTTACAGCAAGTGTTTATGTCTGTTTACCTTTTAGCGGGAGTTGTTTGCGCTCCGTTTTATCTTTCTTTCAGTTTAACTATATAAAATGTTTTTTTTTCCATAGCATTTTTCTGGGTCTTCTTTTGTTCGCAAAAATTTCCGCACAGTGTTTTTTTACACAGCTTTACAAGAAAAGATATTTACACAAGAGTATAGAGTTTTTAACAACATGCTTGTTGTCGGCTTTCTGGTGTAGGCATGTAAGTGTAACCTGTGAAACGGAATTTTATAGGTACCGTTAATTTTTTTTGAAGCTTTACCCTAATGTATATAAAAAAAAGTATTAGTTTAAGTTCTACGGTATTGTTTATGTTAAGTTTGCCTTTTTAAAAGTTTCAAACGCGTACGCATACAAGTAAAGTTATAAGTTTATTTTTCGGCATCAAAGTGCAAATGTTTGCGTGCATGCACATAGGGGCACTCGGTAAAAATCTTTTAATTCATCTTGAAAGCAAAGTGCCCGTAGAAAACTTGCCGGCATTTCTTTTTTTTTACTAGCATTTTTGTTCAACGAAATTTTCCGTCTTTTTTGCCTTACTTTGAAATAGGTATGCTTATAAGTAGTACACATTCTTATATAAGTATGCGTGGAAGCAAGAGTGCGTGTTATGCACGTTTATTAAATAACCGGGTAAAGTAAATGAGGATTTTGTTAACAAAAGCTCTCCCTCTCTTTCTCACTCCGTATGAGTTTATCGTAACTTTATATAAGATGAAAAATGTGGTTAATGCAAGTTAGTTGCCCTGGAAAAAGAAACAAAAACACGGAAAGTTAAATATTTTTAAATTAATAAAAAGTATAAAAAAAGCTATGAATAATCTTCGAATTATTGAGGTTTTTGCCCTGACGTGGCACTACTGTACCAGCGTATACAAGTCACAGTACGACAAGGCAAAGCTACCTCGACCTTTAAAGCCACCTGAAAAGTTATCAAATAAAAAAATGCTTGCTCTTGAAGGGGTGTAAGCTGGGAGCGTACACGTTATTAAGCTTTCTGAACTTTGTTTTATGTCAAAAAATATGCAATCAGCCTGGATGTCATTTTACGCCAAGAAGTATGCAAAGTTGTAGAACTGTTTCATTCAGAGAGAAAACATGTCCGCATTAGTAACTGCGTAGGTAGGAACCGCGACTACCAAGCCAGTGTTCGCGGGTTCAAATCTAAAGTGCGGTAGACTTTCCTTTAGTCGCAGCTATAGTGAGTATTTAGTCGGTAAACCATACTACTTATCGATTGTGCACACACCCATTAGGCTGTGGCCATCTCTCTACTCCTTTCTATCTGATCATATTAAAAACAAAAAGGCGTGATTAGCTGCAAAGTAAGCGAAAATTTTGGTATATGCTCTTACTGAGAGTTGAGATATTATTACATAAAAATAAGTGATCGTTAGAATAATCTACAAAAGTTGTGTTTTGCTTTTTGTTGAGTCGATAGAACATCCTGTATCTCAAGTTTTGGCAACGAGACGCCAAGCAACATTTCGAAGATGCAAGCAATTTTACAGACTTTGGCAGAAGTTTCTCAGAAAATAGTCTGCGAGGAAGCCTACACCTCCTCCATTGTCCGATATTAAGACAGCCTTTGAAGAGCTTGATTACCACCACCATATAGTTTGTATCTGACATTGGTTGTTCCTTCGTCCACAACGTTATTAAGTTCGTTTTAAAAGAGATTTATTGAAATTGTGCGTCATAACTAAATTGAAACCGCGGAAGATTTGAGGTAATGCTGGGTAAATATAATTTTCTTTTTTTGATGTTTTGATTTTAAAGTTCCAAAGACTTCTTAGAAATGTGTTACGCATTAGCTTACCAATCAACATCGACTTCCATTAATATTCACTTTTTATTTATGAAGTCCCCCTAAGATAGTTAAATCATTGATCAACGTTAAATTCGGTGAAGATTTAAATATATTGCTCTATACGCCATTCTGTCTGTCTGCCTTTTGTGCCGTAAATCAACTTTGAAAGTTCGCACGCTTTAGCTGGAACCAAACGCGCAATAAGCAAATCCTATAACTTTTAAATTCACATAAATATTTGCTATAAGAATAGTTATAAACACGTTTTCGATCCACTGCCATTTATTTCTTTAAATTGTGACGCGTTTGCCTGGGTGGTGGGTATCAAAGATTCGCCCAAAGCGAATATCATTTTCTCACTTGTTTTCTTATCATTTAGTTATGTTTTGTCTTTTTTTTTTCTTCGTCTTCAAATTTTTCTGAGAAAACATTGAATTCTCTGTTAGTTTTCTCTTTTTTATTTAATTTATCGCTTACTGTTCTTTCCAAATTGTATGACATTTAAATACCTGAGGGGTATTCTTTTCGTTACTTCTTGCAAAAAGAACATTTTTTAAAATAGGTGTGACATCAAAAAGTTTTTCATCATTTTTTTGCTTTTTTTTTTATTTTACTTTACGCTTGGTTCTATATTTTTAGCATTCTTTCCAAGTTTCCGCATTTTTTTTCCTTAAATATGTAAATTCATGCGTTAAATAATAGAAACAACAAAAATGCTTTTAAACTTTGAAATATTTTAAATGTTTTTACACCCGACACCATTGCCTTGTCACAAGGGAATGTTGTTCTTTCATATTTCCTTTATTGTCCAGAAAAGATGAAGAGCGCAATGTGAATGAGACAGGAAATTATGTCTGATTATGACTAGAAAGTGTTGAAGGCGTCAACTCTTTGAAATGAAGAAAGAAATTCTTCTCTTCATTTATTTAAAATATTTTCACTTTCAGTGGAATGTGGCTCGTCAATACTTGGCGAAATAAGCGAAAACCTAAGGCGCTCTAATTAGGTAATCACCAGTCTTGCCTAGATGTCATTTTAATATAAAATATAAAAGAACGCATATATTTATGGAAATTTTTCTCGAAAATAAAATTATAATCCAGTACAATTATAATGTAAAGAGGGAAAACAAGTGGAAACGCTATAGTTGGTCGCAGCGTATCAAAAAAAGAATACTATAAACCACTTCTTTTGATACGAAAAACAAAATAACGACATTTCAAAATAAAATGTTATGTGGGAACTGATGGAAAAAGAGGACTCATCCGAACAATTTTGCATAGCATTCGTCCTTAGGCCAAAACACGTCTATGTATTACCTTTCGTTAAAAATAGCGACCTGCTGCTTTAACACCCACTTTGTAGGTGTGTGCCCTCTGTCGTAGAAATCCCTCTTTTGAAGTCAGAGTTAAACCATTCAATGAATTCTGCCACCCGCGAAACAAATGGAGGTCTGGCAGGTAGAGCTGCAGGTTATACATATATGACTTTTTATTTGAAAACTTCTTAGCCGCGCTCCTTCTTTTTTGCCTCTTATGTTATTGGAGATGTGTGTCTTCTGGTATCATCGTGATGGCAGATAAACTCTTTCTTATTGACCAATTTTTATCGCTTCACCTTAATTGTGCTTTTTAGTTGCCCGTATCAGAATGTGGGGTCGGTCGTGTAGCCATGTTAGACCAACGCAGGATAACGACCCCATCGTCACGTGACGACAATGCGGCATTTGCTTTCGTTTATGCAATCATATATATTCTGGACATGTTACTATCAGTTGGGAGCCATTTTTCAACGCTTTGTATCACACCCTTCACAGAGGACATGAGCTCATTCCGTTGGCGATCCGGAGATAAAAATTAATATAACACTTCAATACATTTTTCACTATTAACTTATGTCGCAAAGAAATACCGAACTTGTTATAGCCTACGCCACTTGGGGTACAAAGCTGTCTTACGCTTTTTCGGCTGTACGCGCACCCAGAAGGAGTTGGAATAGATTGTCACGTTTTGTATGGTGTAGTATAGGTTGTGAGATTTAAAATTACCAAAATTACACGACTTCAAACTACACGTTGGGAAAGACTACGAAATTTCTCTTTTACCTATTATTGGATTCTAAATTTGCTCTGGAAATATTCTTAACTCGATAAGAAGAGAAAACCGTATAATTATATATATATATACATATATATATATATATATATATATATATAATTGCAATTTCTCCTATCAGTGTATGCGTAACCTAAGTAGTTGGTACTAAACCTTTAATTTAGTGACCTTTAATTAGATCTAATAATAACGGATTGAATTTATATTTTTTATAGGATATAAACAACTATCAGAATTAGTCTCGAATTTTCATAATCAAGGGATATTTCCACTTTAAAGGTACTATTTCCATTTTTATGTTTAATCTGCGCAAATTACCTAAGACCCGCTACACTAAACATAAGCTTTCAATCTCGTTGTTATCGACTTTAGAAGTTTTAAAGTTAACGCGAACAGCCAAATAGAGCTTGCGATGCGTTGTTGCGAGTAATCTCTTCTTGTATGATCAGTGTAAAAATTTAACAAATGTTATTCTGAAAAATATTTGCATTTTGTAATGACCGAATTGAATTAAGAAAAAAAGTACAACGCACATGGTAGCATGTTAAAAATGAAATCAATGATTATTATATTGTTAGCAATAGTTATAGAATTGGTTTATATGGATATATGCGTGTGTTTGCTTGCGTGTGTGGACGAGAGAGAATGTTTGTGTACTTTTGCACATATATGAAGCATAAGTCAATATGTATTTAAGCCGCTTAATTTCTATTACAATATAGATTCAGTTATTTTGTCATTCAAAAAAAAAAAAAAAAAAAAAAGAATTAATATGAGGGGAAATAATGAAGAGAACTAACTTGAAAATCAAATCAATTTAAATAAACATTAAAGTCGGGTAAGGCCGACCATTGAATACCCTACACGACTTCACTTAAAACAATTCTTCATTTTCGTCACAAAATACCAGAAATCAAACTCTGTTCCCATATGAAGCTTTTGTCTTCACAAGAATCATTAAAAGACAAGAGATCAGAAAAACGAACTCTGCAATCCAAATATTCCGTTCTGTCCGAATTTTCCAATTTCATTTATCACAGTAAACATAGTAAATGCAAAATGCATCCATTTTTATACAAAAATGTTAAAATCACAAACCTTTGTCATATAAAGATATTTCCAAAACGTAAATTTATTTGTAGACATAAAAATTGTCCTTTTAAGCCGTTCTTCAAAAGAGTTTGTGCTTAGGCCAAAACATAAACGGTCTAAGTCTTTCATCAACAAATTTCAAATGTTGTTACCTGTAATTTGATGACGAATATACATGAACAACCTTCGGATAGATAAGCAGATCAACGTGCTTATATGATTGCGAATAAAGAGATCTTTCACAAGTCCATCCAAAGTGCATATATATTTAACTGAACACAAGTAGTGTAGGATATAAAAGTGAACACAACATTTTTTCCATCCGTTTAGCACCAAACCTTCTCAATCTATTGCACATCTTTAACCGCACTTACCATGCAATTTATAACGTGATCGCCGTTGTGAACTTACTACGCTATTGAATGAACATAATCTAAACTATTTATTCTGTATGCTATGTCATGGCCAGTGAATGTTTAGGCATTGAATGTGTGTTCTTGAATTTTCCTTTCCATATGTGTGCTTGTGTACGTTTCGGCTCGCTCGTTTTTTTAAGGATTTTAAATGTAATTTAAAAAAAAAATAAGAAGAAATCCTTACCTTCCTTCAATAGTGAATTAAAATTTTGTTATCTAACTGCATTTTTCCAAAAAACCAAATTTTTTTATTATTTCTTTTTGATTTTTATGTAACTTTCTTTTGTTTTTTTTTTTTTTTTTTTTTTTTAAATAATTTGTGTTGCAATCTGTTTTGTTTTTTAGTATTATTATTTTTCAATTTTTATTTATGTATTTTTGTACGTATTTATGTTTTTATATCTCTGTACGCGTTCGATTTAATCTCTATTTCTCCTCTCTTTTTTTTTATTTAATTTCATTGTTAAACAACAACAAATTTTTTGTATAATTTTTATTATTATTATTATACGTAAATGTAAATAATCCAACTGGGTGTGTGTTTTCTTCTATGTTTTTTTATATATTCGTTCAAAAACAAAAACATTTTTTGGTATGTCTATGATTGACTTAATTGTGTGGTCATGTAAAAACCAAAAAAAAAAAAAAAAACTGTATCTCAAACCTTAAAAACAACCATCAAACAAAACACAATTTCCCTTCAAATATAATAAAAATAAAAAAAAAAATAAATAAAAAAAAAAAAATGGAAAAAAAATCAGGACTAAATTTCCCACCGGATCATAGTACCGCAGCTGCAACTTTATCGGTTACCTCAGCGGGCAATAACAACAACCACGGCCACAACAGTGCTAGTGCCAACAGTGGCGGGCTATTGGCCACTCCAATGTCTATGCAAAATCTAGTAACATTGGCAACGTTTAATCATGGCGCTCCTACACAATCACATGCGGATCATCATCATCATCATCATCATCAACAGCACATAACTCACTCGTTGCACAGTCATCATCCCTCAACGCAACAGTTGTCAGCCGCCCAAGCACATCATGCTCATATGGCGCAATTTTCAGCTACGCAGCATATGGCTGCAGCTTTAGCTGCTCCAACTCCATTAACTGCTCACTTGACTGCTGCCGCGGCTCCCGCAATGTGTAAGTATACAGAAAACAAAAGTTGTTTTAACCTTTTATTGTATAATACATAATGCGTAAGTAATTAAATTCTTTTCGTGCTTGAATTAATCAATTGTTTCTTCTGGTATGCTTCTTATTAACTGCAGATATTTAATAAATAGCTCGTGATGCGGAAAACATTTAACTAATTTATTTTCTGCAAAAAAAAAAAACACATTTTTTACTTATTTATGTATTTTTTGGTTGAAATCGTATTTTATTCAAAAGAACATGTTTGTCCTAAGGCATATCCTTTCTATCCGCAACTGCTCTTAAATCCATTACATAAAAAATTTCAACTGATTCGAAGATTATCAAATATTTACGTCATCTTTTATGTAATGATTTAAGTGAGTTCTTCAAGGAAATTGCGTTTGCAAGCTCGTGGAAAACAGAATGTAATAAGCGGCATATTGTGGAGCCGTGTCTTTTATAAAGGCATAGACAATGCGAAAATAGACGACTACATATATGATATCATTATTTTTATACCAATTACCAGAAACTGATGGGTATATTCATTTTGTCAAAACGTTTGCAACACTCAGAGGCAATCTTCAGCGACTTGTGTCACGTGGTTATATTTTGTAATATTAGTTACAAATACGATTTTGCATATAACGCAATAGTGTCTGTGAAATCCTCATTGTCTGTCTGAATCTCCCCGACGACGAGATTGCTTTCCTTGGAGAGTCTTCGCGAATGTCGGGGGTGGTCTGCGTGCGGACTTTCTCACCACGTAGTCAGTTACTCAGGAGGTTTACTTAGACAACCAGTATGTTGTAAAAATCTAAAGATAATGTAGTGTGATGGGTGCCTGGCATGAGGTGAGTTGATTACTTCTCCTAGTATAATAAATCCAAGGGGAAGAGTACTAGTGGTGGCTTATCCGGAAGTATAGAAAATCCAAAATGCAAGTGTGAAGTTACGAACATAGTGACGCGCGCATGCCTACAATCCTAAAGCATGCTATGAACTGATCGCATTGGTTGAAAGCCGATTGGTGCTTGTCAGGATCCTTCGGGGGGACGCTTGCATTCTGTCATATCATGTGGAAAGTTCGGTGGAAGCTGATATGTCCACTCACAATTTTGAATTTTTGACCAATGTGCGAGGCCTGAGCGCTAAGTGGAGTTCTTCGGAGAATACTCGTGGTGGTTATAGTTATGCTCAAATGCGGATGCATGCTTGGTAGGCCTCGCCCTGTCCAGAGAGGAACGTTTGGACCATACCCGAACTTTCAATCTGGTAGCCAGATAAACCCTCTCTCTTGCAGGATTGTCTTGCAAGGCTGAGGGTGGACCCAATTCAACTATATTAATTGCCAACGGTTCTAGAGAACTCGTCTAATTAAGGCTTCACGCGATGTGCAGACGTAAAACATCGATGTAATCTGTCTGTCTGAACATAGCACTGCGAACTTTGTTTTTAGAGCCACTGTTATGTGTTATTTGAAGCAGATCAGAGGCTGTATGAGACGCAAGCACGTGTCATTGCTTAGTAAAACCTCTGACTTTTCTTTCTCAAACTTTTCTTTAGAAATAAATCATTCCTACATAACAATAGGTCGACACTAATATTCTTGACTTAACTCCACAATGAACAGTAGTCCGACTACTACAACATGAATTGCTCCTAACCAAGAAGGAGCAACACCATCGAATTATCAATAAATTAGTAACAACTATCGTGCTGCTATCCATTATAAATCCCAAAGAATGTTCGTATTTTTGGCTTTTCTTTTCATTTTTATTTAATGACTTCTTCAGCGAAGAAAATTATATAGGATGTGGACATGAAGGGGTTTGTTCTTGAGTCAAAACATCTCATGTCTACAAAGTCGCGCAGAAATGTGAATCAGGCTTTATAGAAAAAAAAAAAAAAAAAATATTCTT
>CCAG010000736.1:0-12338 GCA_001077435.1 Glossina morsitans morsitans | reverse complement strand
GACATCTAATATGTACGGGTGCCCATGCAATGCCTATTGTCTCCTTCAAATCATAACAAGTTAGCCATCAACCGTCCATTATGTATGTCTTGTACTTTATTGACGATTTCTTGAATAAGCACATTTTTTTGAATGCACAAGGGACTCCTCATATAAAATGCTTTTACGACCACGCGCAGAATTATTATCGTAAGAGCATCGTTACATTAATACTTTTATTATATTCTTATAAAATCTCTTTCTATATAAGCATCTATATGTACGTATTGGAACGCTCTTTGTTTTTTCAATTCATTCGTTTTTAAGAAAATCCACACATACATCCACTTTCAGACAACTGACACGTTTCATATGTCAGTATAAAATATCGGTCGTCATCTCCTCACAATTTCCTATCAAGTTAATACGAAGTAATGCCTTCTAGCGGTTTCTCTTTCATATATAAGTTAGGACGAAAATTAATATTAATTGACTTCGAAAAGATGAGATTGGATCGAATAGGGACAATTTTGGAAAACCGTTTTATGTCAATACTTTTACCAAAGAATCAAACGACAGCAACAATGTATTTCTTTTATTTGAGGTTAATTCAGTATTTTGTCTCATATTTCCATTTTAAAATCTTACGGATTTCACGAGATATTTGAAAGCAGTACAGGAGTTAGACTAAGAACATAACTAAAGATACCAGCAGTGAAGATTATTCCTACTTTTTGTCCTACGATTGTCCAACGACGGACATATACCAATTTGCAAGTTCCTATTAAACATCTCGTAAAACCGACGCCGTTAATATTTTGACTTGATTTACAATTTACATTAATGTCGCCTGTGTGCGCGAATATTAGCGACAAAACGTCAAACCCAACTTATATAACAACTAATAGTAAACAATAATATACAATCTAGAGACGACATCGTTCGAAAATTGCATGCCAGCTTTAATTTAAAAACAAGTAAAAACATTATAGGATGTCAAGACCAATCGTTAAGTACTCTCCGCATCCATTTCCCCTAATACCATGATTCATTCATTTTCGTGGTAATACATGAAAAAATGAGAACTTGTGTCTACGTAAAGGAACATTCTTAATGGGAGGGGGCGATATTCACTGTCCTGGTCCAAATTTAGAAAATTTTATTTCATTCTTGAAGATTTTATTATTCTTCAACACATTTTCGTCATAAGAAGCTATACACTAAACTTCGCTGTAGTGCAAGGGCTTACACTTCATGAAAACTTTTCCGATTAAATTCTATCTATGGGAAGCAACTTTCATTCCGAAATATTAAAACTTAAACCTTTCTGGCATTTAAGTGCTTATTTTTCGTTATAGTTCTGATATGCGATAGTATCCGAAAAATAGACCTACATGGTCCAAATTCGGTAAAGTTAATTGTTTTGCCAAATTATTATTATGGACCAATTTTGACCATGATTGAACATACATAACTAATCCTTTTTACCGAATGAAAATTCAATACGAGCAGAGTTATATGGAAGGAGTTTCAACAAATTCCCCCTTCCGATGAAAGTTTTTCACATCCATTTAGCATGCCCAAATACCATTACTCAGCGATTCTTCTCGAGTAATTTTGAATGGAAAACTTTTTTTTAAGATAACGACTTCTCGAAATGAGGAATCATATGGCGAGTGATCGATCCAATGCAGTTCATTTTCAATAGGATTCAATCTTGAGCCAAGACATGTCGGTGTACCATATATCATCAAAATCAAAATTATCAAAAATTCAAGACAAAAAAGCATGAACAGACATCAGATGGACGGACGGAGAGACAGACGTGGATCGATTCAAAAAATAGTTGTGAATCGGTCAGTTTTAAGAAAAGTTCGATCCACCTTGAGTTTGTCTGGTTGTTGCATACATCTGCACAAATTTGATATAATATGACTTATATTATATATATATAAATAGATATCCGATCGCTAAGAAAAAAGAGTTCGCAACTTTCGTGTCAAATCAATATCTTGCTACAAAGATTGCAATACAATTGAGTTTTGAAATTATATGAGAAATATGTGTTTGAGACGCATGCATATATAGATATTTCACCGCTCATCACAAAGCAGAATGTCGCGATTTATGAACTTTAACATAAGACATCAAAAGCATAACATATATATGTCCGTGTATAACCGAAACGTGTTGTATTTACCGTAACTTAGTCGGAGAACAGAGAAAATGAAATAATAAAAGACAGACTTTCATATGAATAATAGTATGAGGGCACAGGAGTGCATGTTCGATATAAAGAGTGTGTGTGAGAGAGAGAGAGAGAGAGAGAGAGATTTTAAACAATTAATTGCTTCTAAATTGAAGTATAATGCAATTTTATATTAAATATGCCACAAGAAAATCCGCTGCTGTAGTGTGCAGACTTAAGGCAAACTAAGTAGCACACCCACACAAACGGTAAGAGGTACATGTATGCATGCATAGGAAAGGTAATGATCTGCTCCACAGTTGATGTCCTACAATAATGGCCTTATACTTTTCTTGCATGAGTTGATATTGTTGTTGATTGTGATTGTAGCTTTTGCTGAATTTTAATGATTTGTAAAAAGCACCTCACAAACACACGAGCACAATTTGCACAACATGCAACTGCTTGATAAATATGGATACGGTTGATTCGCATGTGGTATGAGGATCAAAGGCACCTGTTGCCATATATTTCCTTTTTTTTTTTTTGCTGTTGTCTTATTTTCCTTGCGTTTATGGGAAACAACGCAAAGACGTGAAATTAATTTAGTCTCTGGCAATGACGTTGAGTTAAAGTTTCAATATTCACAGTGTTCCGGGAAACAGTAAAATAGTGTACTGTTTGCACTGTACTGTTTGGTCGTCACAGTGGTATTGGATTTTGCGATAGCGATGTATGGAAGTTGGGCGGGCGCGTTCGAGGAGAGGTTTTCGCTTAAAACCAATTTAAAACTTGTCATTCGTATTGAAATATACGAAGGGCACAAGAACATCGCCCACGACACGTTGATTGTTACCCTCACTCCTGCCGCTTTCGACGTCGCATCGACATTGTCGTTAATGTCATCGTGAGCAATGTCATAACAGCAGCAATGCGTGACATGCAAACGTTCACTTATCATTACTTCATACGTATATATAGAAAGTCAAAGTGTTTGGATTGGGTTTTAGTGTCGTTTGCACAGTAACGGTGCTATTTCGTGCATAAATGAACATGTGCTTGATGACATTAAGGAGAATGTGACTCCGATAGGATGGTAACTTGAAGACTGCAAAGCAATTCTCTCATTTAAGTTTTCCTTTTATTTTTTCATTCTCGTTTTCTTTTTCTTCTGCTTTTGCTTTTTTCTCTCCTGTTTTTTTTTTTCTTTTGTATTCATTTTAATTCAATTTTAATTAATTCTGTTGGTAAATGTCATTTGTTGTCATTTTTATGTTGTGTACTGTGTGTGAGAATCTAAGTGAAAAGAAGCTCAACCAAATGGAACCGAAAATACCAAAATATGTAAGCTTTGGAAAAGGAAAAGAAAATAACCCGGTTTTCTTTCTTTCATTCTTTTTTTTCATTTGCTTATTGTTGTTGCTGATGACGGACGAGTAATGGTATTAAGGTTACTTTGGGAATATTTAAAAAATGTTCGCTTTTGTCTTGCTGTTTGTGCTGTTGTGCTGTTGTGCTGTTGTTATTTATTTATTTCCTTTTTGGTTAATCATTTTCTCGCTAAGCTCAGTGTTAAATCCTTTAGTCTCCTTGTGGTAGCATTTGTGCAGATTGTGGTAAATGGAGATTGATTTTTCCGTTTCCTGTTGACCGATTATGTTTCATAATTTGTCAGAGAAAACATAAATAACTTTCCAATCATTTGCTTTGTTTTTGCTTTCATATTCGTCATCGATTTCGGCGGGTGTGTCGTCTCCACCTGTTTATCAATTGTTAAAACCATAACGAGTTCTGTTTTCGTGCATAGATATTTATTGTAGTTGGGATTTTTGTTTTTGTCTTTTCCTTTTCCTTTTTGTTTTCGTTCTTCTGCTCTTGCCATCGTTTTTTCACATTATATTTGATTTTTTATTTTGTTGCTTTTCTGCTTGTTCACCTGCCAGCAATAATAGAGCGCGCGGTTAATGTTCGCTGGTTGGTTGGTTGGTTGGTCTTCTTTATGTCATCGTTTTGCTATTCCTATCATTTGACTGAAACACATGCTTGTATGTACATACATACATACATACATACATACATACATACATAAATGCATACATACATATATACAGATGGGTGTGTATGTGCGTATGGAAATGCATGTTTGTGATGTGCTGTCGGTCTGTGGTGCAGTGCATATATGTGTTTTATATTTTTCTTTTCCTTTTCTCTCTTATGGCTTTTTTTCTTAATTCTCTTCTTTTTTTTAAATTTTTGCTTTGTTAGTTTGGTCGGTTTGGCTTATGTTGAAGGTTTTTGCCGCTGGTATTTGTGTTGGCCTGTCGTAACAGATTTTGTGCCATAGAGCAACAACATGAAAAATAGCAACACAGCACGCTTTTCCCCCTTTCCCCCGCTTTTTCTTTACGATTACCGCTATTACTCAGAAGCGCAGAGTTTGTGGTTTTATAACGTTTTGTCGTTTTTGATTTTTGCATTTGTAGCCGTTTGTGTATATAGCTTTTAACATACTGCACAAAAGAGCTTTAGTTTAGTTAACTGTCGTTGCCAGTGCTTGGCTATGTGTGGGTGTTTTACTGGTTTCTTTCATCTTTGAAATATGTTTTACTAGGGGTGCACGGTTCGCTCCTATATGCGTGTCTATGTGTATTCCTTTTTTTATATTATTGGTAAATATTCGTTAATTAAAAATGCATATTGAATATTTTATATAAAAAAGTTTTGCAATTCTTCTACCTATCATCATCATCATCATCTTCATCAGTCATCGTTTAATTGCAATAAATAATGAAATCATGGAAAATCTAATCTGGAAATGATACTCACAAAAGGACTAACAATGAATGATGAAACGAAACGAATGAAATAAGCGCTTATATTAATAGTAGAGACAACAGCGACAACATCCATCTATCGCGTAAGCTCCGACGTGTGGCCCTATTAAGAATATGCCGGCTTACATCTGAATATATTTGCATTAAAAGCAAAACAAAACAAAGAAAAGAAAAAAATAATGATCTGGTATGGAATTCGAATCCTGGTCTGCTTTTTTTCTTTTTAAAAAAAGAACAAAATGTTTATTTGAAGGCAAAGGCAAAAGATACTTAAACCTGAAGTATCGGCCCTTGTTAGTTAAACACTGTCACTACTTTTCTGGTAGTTGTGTGAAAGATTCACGATATCCTGTATTGCGTGCCGGAAGAGCGATTGGTGCTTTAAGACTTGGACCCATTTTTTGGGAAAATCATACTGCGCCCTATTCGGTCTAACAAAAATATCATTAATTAATTATAAAGAACAATACTTGGGGAATACAGCGATGTGCGAAAGTGCTTCTAACGTCACTTGTTCGCCTTTTGCTATATGAAACATTAATCTACAGGGCATTTGTACATTTTTGTTGTTTTTTCTTTACTGGTTGGTTCAATAGTATTAGTTTTTGGTGTTGGTGGCGGCGCTCCTTAACAGTGGCCTCGCGTCATGGGTTCTTTCGTCCGGATTATGGCTTTTTACCTTTCGGATATTAAATCGCATCGTTTTTCTTTCTTTCTTTTTTTTTTTTTTTATCATCATTCAACAGCATTTCCATTCAGACTCAGTTGTATGAATAAATTTTTGGGCAACCTTTAATGGCAAGCTGCACTGAAGGTGCAATACCTACACCTACATATATACATGTATATACATGTATGTACACATATGTGTGTGTATTTAGTATTTATGTAAATATCGTTAAAACAGCCACATGCATACGCTTAAGCATATTTTTATTTATACTATTTTTTTGATGTCAACGAAATCTTAGCTCAGTTTAGCTAATGTTTTCGATACTGACGGAGAGACTTTAACGAAGAAACATTAAAAATGGGAATTGTTTCTTTTTTTTTTTTTTTTTTGATTTATTCACGCTAACTTAAACTACATATATTTTTCTATAGGAGTTCCAAGCCCTATGCCTGCTCGGTACTGTACCCGCACTTGGATCGAATATTTCTAATACCCGCAATCACGTTATAACATTATTCTGTTGCGGGTTTGGCAATCCTGTTTCAGTAACATGTGCACAACAGAATTTCCATTCAGGCCATCATAGGTTTAGTGCAATGCTTAGCATTTCACAATATGGATCGTTTAATAACCGCTGAACATGTTAAAACAGTACAAACTTACTACAAAAATGCTGAGTTTGTAGTTAGCGCGTTTTGCGCATTACAAGCAGATTATGGTCGTCGTAATCGTCTAGCTGAGCGCATTGTAGGCAAAACTGTGAACTGTGAAGTAGTTATTATAAAAATCATTGCTTTGTGATAATAAACCATTAATTCTTGAACCTTTGTGAGTGCATTTTTTAAACTTCCACTTGTAAAAAAGAGAAAAAATTACATTCATATTTATTCCTATTCTGTTTGCGAATAAAATAAATAAAAACATTATTATAGTCTGGCAAGACAGACCGTTCAACACGCTCCGACATTCCGGCCGATACATTTTTCCGATGATTTTCGGCATAAAATACTCGCAATTGTTATTTGTCGCCATGCCAAGGCATACTTTTTATGGGACTTATTTTATAGGGCTTTAAGGGCATAATTTGTGCTGACATGGTCGAAATTTGCCTAAATTAATTTATTTTATTACACCTTGTCGTACAATGTTTGTCGCACTTTAATATACATTTGATATTTTTGTTATATAAAGATTTACTTCTGTGTGAGCCCTCATATAAATTAGAGTATAACTCGCATGGGTGGGCGGACGCCACAGGTGCTCATGGACGACGAAAAGGTGCCTAAAACTTTCAAATTGTTTGTATTATCGCATGACATGCCACCGCGACTCGTCATCTTTTAATCACACTGCACGTCAGTCTTTCCTACCTTGCATGATGTTTTCCCTTTAACGTCAAACGTACACACACGACACTATTCCCTACTTCCATCTTTTTCTACGTTCAACCCTTCCTGGCCGCCATCGTGTGTGTGCGTATGCGGTACATTCGCTGAGCGGCTGGTCATAAATAAGAAAAGAAAAATATAAATATTGGTACGGGTCGAAAAATAGATCTGACTCGTCAAAATTGGGTACAATTAACTTTTATGTCACCTACCTGATTACCTACTCTGGATCGGAAATAAATATTTTTGCATATGAAACTTGCTTCTCACAGAACCCTATACTATATCGGTTGTACTTAAAAAAACTGGCCAATCCGGTCCATGTTTTCACATCAATTCATTATGTGACACTTCTTTTTTTTTAAAAAAGCCGTGAACATTGCAAATTTTTTTTCACGCAATGATTATTCAAAATAAGACGAATAGTCCCAAGATCAGTTCGATTCGATCCATTTGTCTTTGGGTGAAAGCACGTCAGTATACCCGATCGTGTCATACATATAATGAAAAGTGCGTCCTATGTATTGAACAAGAAAATACATGTAAAGTCAGACGAACACACACACACACACAGATGATCTTATATCGACTCGGAAAATGATTCCGATTGCATCGGTAAAAGAAGAGATGGATCGATTTTAAGTCGTTCTCGGTGTTAAATACATTCGCATAAACTGAATTCACTACAAGTGGTGTATGCCAAAAATGCGGTATATGAGTGTATATGTGAAACTCTCCAAAGAGAAAGAAAAAAAAAAAAAAGAAAAACGCATTAATTATTTCACTAATATTATCTCATACTCTTCCATACATTTTTAATAAAGTTATTATAATTTTTTCGCTCTATTTGTTTTATTTTCTTCTTTTACTTTTCCTTTTCCTTTTTTGTTTTTGTTTTTGCTTTTATTATTCCTTTTTTTTTTTTTTTTTTCTGAACAATTTGTTTTCTTATTTAGACATAATTAGTAACTACTTGTAAATCAAGTCACTTTCTATCATCATTTAATTCGTTTCTTGTTACTTTTACAACTTTTTCTTAACAGCATTCTTTAAAGCTGCAAGTTTTGATTATGTGTTGGTTTCTTCACCAGCTTTTCCTTTTTCGAAATTAATCAGTTTAGGGTTTTTTTTTTTTTTTTTTTGTTCACAAAACTTGTAAAGTTCTTTGATTATTTTCGCAAATCATAGTTTTTGTTAAATTTCATCCCAACAAATTGAACAAAGCGTTGTAAGGACTAAAAAATTCGGCCAATATTAGTTTTTACTTAAACTACCTCGAATTTCGTTCTTATGCGCTTGCCAGGGCAGAAATCGCTATTGTGTGAGTGGCATTCGTTTCTTATTTTACACTATTCCTTTGATCAGATAAAGATATTATATAACACCGCAAATTCATTCGATTTTAAGGAAACATTTACCGATAAATGCAAGGATATATCTCTGATACTTGCGGGGGTCCTTTCACTTCATTTGGGGATTCATTCTACATGGTTTAACCAGGCTTATCATATTAAATCTGCTCCAACACCCCACACACACACACACGCACACACATTGTTCATAAACAGGGCCCTACACTCGATTTCTGATTGTTCTTTGAACGCTACGTACAGGTACAGTTTTATAAGAAATCTTCAAAGCGAACTCAATTTTGCTGGATTAAGTTTTACCATAATTTGATTTCAATACCGATGATGATATTGTTAATCTTGTGTATCATTTATTAATGGCGAACAGAAGCTAAGACTGAAAAAGAGAGAGAGAAGTCTACGGAAAATGGAAGAAGGTATACTCGAAATCCGAAGAACGAGTCATTTTAAATCCTGTTTTCGATCAACATTACATTGATGTGGTTGTGTTCAACGAGATTTGCATTCAAAGTCAACTCAACTTCTATTCCGAATAGCTGATGCTCTTCCCGCATCCCAGGTTACCCTTTAAGCTATCTTATCATACGTCAAATAAAGATACAAAATGCTTACAAAGTAAGCATGGGACCTAATCAAATTAATGGATTTGGTCCTCACAGCAAATTGCAAAACTATAAGTTTAGTTTTTTTTTAAGGAAATTAATCTTAATTCGTTATTTTACGACCGCTTTTCATTCGCTCTTCACCGTTAATATCAAGTTGAGGAATAATTTATTGTTTTTATTATTATGAATGTTTTATTTAATTTTAGCTTTAAATGCAAGCAATACACATACACATTCGCATTCGCATTAATAAAAAATTCTCTTTATCTGATATCAATTTTCAACTTTTTATTATAATATATTTATGAATTGCCTTATAAACGTTGTTTATGTATAAAGAAAAATAAAGTGAAAACATTTTTAATATCGCTCTTTTATCATTTGTCGTACACGTAATGGCCCAGAGCGAATGTTTCGAGTAATCAACAATCATGTTCGCCTGGTGACGATAGAGATAGATATGCGCATCACTTAGGACAACTGCGAAAGCAAAATTATGGACTTTCGATACGAATCGTTCAAGGGACAGATGGACACACTTTAAACACTGTGTTCTTGTGAATATATATTGAGATAAAACTCCTTGATTCTTCCGTCGTGAAACAATCGAAATTATTTGAAAAGATCTTACGTAGCACAAGCCTGTTATTGAAAAGCGCGCATCGGATCGAGCGCAATCAGAGTATGTATGCATCTAGCAGACAATTATGTGTACACCAAGCAGTATATGCTTACCTGTAAAAGCTAAGAAACTTCCTAGTCAAGCGTGCGGTCCAGTCGACGAATGAAAGAAAAGCTTGCTAAGATACGTTCGCAACTTAAGGGCACAACGAATTTACGAAATTAAAAAATTACGAACTTTCATCGCGATTCGTAATTAATGAACGGCTAGGCGCTTGCCTGCAGACATTAGATACTCGAAGATTTTAGAGTCGTTTAGATAGGCAGCCGTTCATTTTTTCCAGGGCAATAATTCTTTAACTAAAACGAGTAAAATAAAAGGAAGAATGTGAAGCGTACAACAAAAGGTTCTGACAACGCATTCGAGTATTCATTTCATTTTAATTAATTGCTTTTTTCGATACATCGTCAATTTGACGAGTGGTTTAATGTGAACAGTTCATCATAATTGTGTTTTCTTGGTTTTGCCCCCCGATTTTATTCACACACTCAATGATGTTTGCAAACAGCATTCGTACATGCGTTGCATGTGATATGATAAAGTTAGCTTGCCCTCATTTTCTGCTTATGGATATGAATACATAACAATTATACTATACTTCAGTGTGTAAGCACTAAAGTAAATAATTGCAGCTGCCTCGAAGCTATTCAACACTATGTATGTACATATAATAAATGTGTTGCCAACATATTCCATGTGTGTGCTGAATTTATTTTTCCTTATTTTTCCTTATTTTGTTTTTTTTCATTCATGATCTTAAGCTTATTTCCGTGCAAAATATTGTACTTAGAGATTCTAGACGATTTTATTTCGCTTTTCACTTTTTAGTTTTCAGTTTTCAGTTTTCAGTTTTCAGTTTTTGATTTTTAATTTCGCATATGGGTCTTCTCCCGCTTATTTGCTTTTATATAAACGTTTGTTGATGATGTTAGTTAGTTAGCCGCGTGGTGAAGTGATGAGGTGATGTAGTATACAAATGGTTGCCTAACTGAGTGAGTGAGTGACTGGCTGACTGATTGTATAATTGCTAATGTTGTGTGGATGGTGAAGGTTGTTAATGGATTTGTGATTGCGTCTCTCTTTGCGTCATTCCTCGTTTCTCTCTATCTCTCCGTCACTCTCTCTCTCTCTCTTTCTCTCTGTCTTTCCTGCCGCTAATTCCAATAGCATGCAAAAATGCCAATAGAATTTTGTCAAATTACCGTTTAAACAAATTTCGTACAATCAGTCGATTTTCAAGTAGGGAAGAGAGAGGGTTGGGGGAAAAATAGTGAAAAGTGAAAAGGGAAAAAGAAAAAGTAAAAGAAAAGGAAAAACAATAATAAGCCATTATTTGTTGTTTTGTTTTTAACTTTTCTTTTTCTCGTTTTCTCCTTTTTCTCTTCTGCCGTTCAATTACAGCCAATTAATAAACTAAATTAAAGCAATTAAATTGGCAGAATATTCATTTGTTTTGTATTGTATTGTGTGCGTTGGTGCACAATATGAGTACAATGCTCAGCTTTAGTTGTTGTTCGTGTTATTGTTCGTGTTGTTGTGAACGACATTTATTAAATGCAGGAAATTGGAAAATAAATTGATTTAAAATTTAGAGCAAGAGTTCAAGAATATGTACATTTCGAAATTGGAAAATTTGTGAGGAAAACATATTTTTGCTTACCACGTACGTATAAGTAAAGCTGATTACAATAAAAACTAAGATATTCTTGATGAAAGTTATTCTTCTTACATTTTTTTTGTTTTTTTTGCTTTTTTTTTTTTTTTGCTTCTTCTTACTATTCTAAATCAATTGTAATTTAAGTTGATTTCTCTTCAGTAGGTATCTTATCTTTTATATGCATTCGGTTTGTGTTGATTCCTTCCTTCACCCTCCACCCTCCACCCTCCACCGAGGAGGAGGAGGAAGCTTTTTAATCCAACTGAGAGGAGATATTTATCGAAGGCTCTACAGAGTGGATATATTCTTGATCACAGTATGATTAGCGCCTCTCTCTCTCTCACACACTCTCTCACACACTCTCTTTCGCTTATCTCTCCGTCCATTCGTCCATCGTCAATTATTTCGACACATGCATGCCTTGTGTGAGATAGAGAAATGTGTGTACATATGGTCTTAGCATAGAATCGTATGTGCATTATAGGTCCATTAAAGTGATAAAAGGTTGCAATCTATAATCTGTAGCACATATGGACCTACGAAACTTGCTAAAAGTTTTGTCTTCAGGTCAGTTAAAGAGTGTCCATTAAAAAATATGAGCATAAAGGGAAAGCAATATTTCATGATTTCTATATAAACGCTAGCGATATGATGATGAGTACTACAAATTCGCCTTGAGACGTATATAATTTTATTACATTACATGTTTCAAATGTAATTTCAATGATCTTCTAGGGTATGTTTACATATTCGAGGTTAAACATCCGCTTGGCAGAGAGAAAAAAGAAAGGAGCAGAGCAGGCAAGACAAGAAAAGGCAAAAAGTTTACATTAGATTTTTTGTTAAAACCAGACACGTACAAGGAATTACAACAACTTAAAATAAAACATTTAATTTAGTAAAGTTCGTCCTTTTTCTTCTTTCTTTTTCTTTTGCTTTTTTTTTTTGTTTTTTTTTTTTTT
>CCAG010000730.1:0-90347 GCA_001077435.1 Glossina morsitans morsitans | reverse complement strand
AAGAGCTAATCTGACACACGGCGAGAGCAAAATCTACCGAGTTTCAGCGACTTTTTCTGAGAATAATTTAAACGCTTCGTACACTCGTCGAAAAATCTCGCTCTTTGCTCTGTGAAATTGAAGAAAAATTACTGGAATATTAAAACTCGTGTTAAAACAAAATAATTCGTGTAAAAAAAGAATTTTTTTTCTTTTGAACTCGTGTTAAATCAAATTCGTGTAAAAAACATCGTGTAAAAAGAGAATTGGGTGTACGTCGTTAGATACCAAAAACTAGACTTTGTGGCCATAAGACAACTCATATATGGATCTAAGTCTAGTGTAAAATGACCACAGCAAACTTATGTGCTAAGTTACTATTCTATACCCAAGCGTCAGTTTTTGTTGAGAAATACTAAATAATGGCATTTCTTACATCACTTGTCGTCCAGGGTGTGTTAAGCTGGCGCAGGTACACAAAAAACTGAGGAGGACGTAAGGTAGATCAATCTAGAATCATTTTTTGAATATTACTTACTTATTGTACTTTGCGTAGGAACGACTGGCACTTTAAAAAATGTGGCTGCCCGATCCTAATTTTTGCCGCCAGTTTAATGTGTTGAAATATTGTTAGTCAACCAGTTTTGGCGAGCAACTTTTTCATATAATTAGATTTTCAAAACAAAGCCTTTTAGTTGTACCGCTTGTAATGGACCAAGTTGTTTAAAGTGAAATTTTTTCTCTTCTTCAACTTTCAGAAGTGTCCATTTTTATAACCGTAGCCGTAGGAGCGAGATTTATAGCATCGAAATACGGCACAGCGGAGTGCGACTGTCATATGTCTGCCATATGTCATCAAAATGCTCAAAGTTGCAACAATGGCTTCAACAAGTTAAAATTTGATTTCTCAGCTCATTGCTATATATAAATTTTAAAAAATAAAAATTGATTCTTTAACATCCCTCTCACTACAAACGAAAGTCACTACTTACATCAATTTCTTATCTATCGCAGATATTGATCAAAATATATGCCAAGAGGTTCTAAACTTTTATTGGAAAAATTGCCATTATCGGTCCGTTAAAACATACGCCGACAAGAATCATATAAGAAGTTAATATAAAAATGAATAGTTGAAATATTTGGGATGTGGTGCTCTCTTTGGATATGGTTCTAAATTTGTCATCTGTTTTTTTATATAGTTGGAACTATAAAACATATTTCCTTATGCTCAGCTTAAGCTTAAGTGATATTATTACCTGATACGACTTAAGGAAAACGAATAAATGTTTTCGTTGTCTACTTTCAGGAGATAAAAAGAGAAAATTTCTTGCCTACTTTTAAAGGACTAATGTAGAATAACTTATGTTTAATGAGTTTTAATAAATTCTACTCCACATCTTCACATTCAAATGCACAAAAGAGTTAAAATTAGGGGAACAAAACTCCTTTTTTTTCTTGATTTTATTCACCCATATCCCTCTGAGACCAAAAGTAACGCAAGTAAGTATGAGTTTTTTTTGCAAAGGATGCTTACATCTTTTCAATAGACAAGTGAAGTCAAATTACCGACGTCTTTTTACAAATAATAAATATTTAGTGCGGATTTGAGAAAGAGATGGGAGGGACATCAAGGCGTTGTGTAGAATATAGATTTTACATATAAGACTTTCTGGTACACCATCAACATGTGTTAAATAAGCGAAATTAATAAATGGAGAAAGTATTCGCACAGCAATGTTTTCTTGCATTCAATATAGCGAACTTTTTAGCAAAGTTGTTTTTGGATCGTATTATCATTACTGGGGATGAAAAGTTGATTTTTATTTTGAGAACCCAAAAAACAAAAGATCATGGATAGATCCAAGCGCATTATCCACAGCGACAGGAAAAGGTAATCGCTTCTGTAAGAAGACGATGCTCTCTGGCTGACAGGATCAAAAAGTTGCGATCTATTCTAAGCTCTTAAAGCTGCTCGCTACTTAAAAAACGACCAAAACATTAAAAAGGGCAACAGAAGATCATTTTTTTACATAACGTTCATCCATCGGTCCTTATTGTAAAATTGTTTCGTGGCAAGCTGAAAACAGTCATCTGGTCACATTTGTCATCAGACTTGGTTCCTTCCGATTATCATTTGTTTGCATCGAAGAGCCTTGGAGAATGACTCGCAACAAAAGGGAAAATTTCTCACTGACGTGGTATACACAAATTGACCGAAAAATGGGAAACATGTAGCGTCACTTTGAAAAGACCATTTTTTTAGAATTTAACATGTTTTCCCCGTTTTCCGTTTCGTTGAGTCTCCTTGTAAGCCCTCAAATACTTATGAATGCCTATAAAGTCAAAATATAGCCGATGTTTATCTATTTGACATTGGGATGGGACATAGAGAAAACTGGGTTGCCTTTGAATTCAAAAATGTTTACAAACTGATCAAGACGAAAAATGCAAAAGCAAATCTTTAGACAGACACAATAAATCTATGGCAAACATTTTCGGCAATATATCCTAGGGATTGTGGGCCATTAAAGAAAGGTTGAGCAAAATTTTATTTCTTTCTGAACTTGGTTCCTTTTCTTTCTTTTTCTTCTATTTTTAACTCTACAAAAGAAAAAAAGCATGATAACGACTTCCTAGAGCGAACACTTTCCCATGCCTTATCAGGCAAATTAACTCGTACAGAACAAAGCACGGAACTTGTCCTCTATGGTCTAAAATCTTCAATAATTGCATAGGTTTACTTACACTGTAATACCGTCTTCTCCCCCCAAGGGTTCTTAGAACAGCGTTTCAATAACAACTTGAGTCAAATATTATCGTAAAATTGCTTTCTTTAAATTAAATTAAATAACTTTTTTTTTATTTGAGTTGTTAAACGATAAACCTAAATATATATAAATAGTTTCCATATACGTACAACTTTTAGGTTTTGTCTTTAAAAATGAATTTAAAAAATAAAATAAATTTTTAAATCCAATGCGCTGATGATTTTAAATACTTTTCAGTTTTCGAAATTTTATCAAGTTTGTCTTAACGAGTCCTTCATTACATGTAAAAGTCGCGATATTTTTGCCCCCATTCCAAAGCATATTCGTAACCGAGAAACGTGGCCGCATTCACAGGTATCGCACGAACCACTAACATCCAACTGCCCCGGAATAAGCTCCGCAAACCATAACGCTTTGAATTGAAAAAAAAAAAATAAAAAAACAAATAAAAAATAAAATTAATAGCCAACACCTTTTGTACTTGCATGGTAATGCCAATCGAATTACTTACCCGAAAATTTACTACTAAGCAATGACGAGTAGAACGATATTGACGATTTTCTTCGGCTTGCATTATTGTCTTGACCACGTCGAACGGTATAACACATACCCACGATAGTATACCGGCCCATGCTCCGGCCAGTGTGGTAACAATTAGATCTACATGCGACTCATCTTTTTTACGACCTTCACGACGTTGTTGGGCAAACGGCGTACTGTCTAAAAATTTTGTTGTGTGACGATAGGCGAGCATATAAATGCCGTAAGGGAAAACATCACTACAACGCATACAATGATGGACATCAAATTTTATTAAAAACAAGTGAGAAAGTTATATTCGGCAGGGGCCGAATCTTGAATATCCACCACTATGTTTTTCGCATTCTACTTTCCAAGTTCTTTTATTTGATACCCATATCGCTGGTAGTATTAAGAAGAAAGTGATCATAATATCATCGCGCTATTCACTTTAAAATTAACCCATTTTTAGACAGACCTTCACTTAAGAAGTGTACAAAATAGTTTTCAACATCCGGTCTTGTTTGCCTTATGGTAAATAAGCATAAAACCTCAAAAAAGTGAAAAAAAACAAAATTTAATTACTTGTAACTTTGCGTGGGTATGGCTGGTGTTCTCCATTTTTGCACGTATGGAGTAGAATGCCTCGTAAAGCAAATGTGGAAAAGTTCAGCATTCTGACTTTTATTATTTTCGAGTAGCGAGCAAAATTCCAAAAATTAAAAAAAAAAACGGGGTTCAATTTACGCTCCACTGCGCACTTTCGCTTCGACCGATTTTGCCCATTTTCAATACTAACCTGCGTGCAGAACCTTTCAATGTTTCTACTAGGTTTGAAGCCGATATCTTCATTTTTGCGATCAGGAGAGTCCCAACAACGCATACCGACGGACGGACATTACTAAATCAATTCAGAATTTTACGCTGATCAACAATATAATATATACGTTGCAGGGTCTCTGAAGCTTCCTTTTGGGTGTTACATACATTTCGGAAAAAAACAAAATGAGTTCACCCCCAGCTTACAGTGGTGGGTGTAAAACAAAAAAAATATTTATAAAATCAAGTAAAATCTTTTAATTACCGACACATCATTGGCAATAGACCTCTATATAGACCCGATATACCATCGCTTTTCAAGATTCTTTTGAACGTATTAAACGGTGTTCGACGTTGTCCCATCACGTATTCATTGTAATCTAAAATTAAGAAAAATGATTTAATGGCATTCAAAAGCGAGTGAAAGGATTAGAGCGGTTTAGAGATACTTACAGAATTGTGTCTGTAACCGTACTTTCACCAATTCAATTGGACAGGCTATGAATGATTGCACAAACCCGGCTATGGAGCCAGCAAGAAACATATGTTTGTATTCCAATTGTTCACGCTGATAGTCACTGTGACAGACCCGCCTCAGTTGACGCATATGATTACCATAGACACCAAACAGTATTGAGTTGATGGCACCAGTAGTAACAAACGGAAAGAACATGCCACGATAGAAGCCTTTAATCTAAATTTAAAAAGTAGACAAACCAAGGCATTTGAAATGACTTAAATGTTAGGCGTATAATAAATCCTCTGCGAAAGGCTTTCTCGCTATACATTCTACAAGTGTTTTTCTTTCGAATTTCAACGGAAGGCTTTCTCGCTATACATTCTACAAGTGTTTTTCTTTCGAATTTCAACGGAAGGCTTTCTCTCTATACATTCTACAAGTGTTTTTCTTTCGAATTTCAACGGAAGGCTTTCTCTCTACACATTCTGCAAGTGTTTTTCTTTCGAGTTTCAACAGAAGGCTTTCTCTCTCTACATTCTACAAGGGCTGCATGATAGGTAGTCATTAAAATTGGAGTTCTCCGGACTCGGTGTTACTGTACATGCAATATATTCAATGTTGGGAAAGGTGTTACATTAATATTGTCATGACCAAAGTAATCGAACCTCTTTTTTATGATGTATGCCTCAAGGCTTGGCACCGGTTATGTGAATCGACGTCGCCTGCCGAGTGTGCCTGTCTTCTTAGGTACTGTAGATGACTTGTTTTAAAACAAAGGTGAGTACAAGTTAGACAATCCGAAGTCGCGCTTATCTTCCGTACTTATTGCAATAGGTATCACCCAAGACAAGGTAAGGTCCGTGGACTATGGTTTAGCATTTTTCGGAGAAAAAGATATGTAATATAACGATTGTAAAAGACAAGTCCCTTATAATCTTTATAGAATTTGCAAAAATTACTTCAAACCAGGGGTGAGTACAAGTTAGACAATCCGAAGCTGCGCTTATCTTCCGTACTTCTTGCAATAGGTATCAGCCAGGCCAAGGTAAGGTCTCTGGGCGATGATTAAGCATTTTTCAGAGACAAAGATATACAAACTAAGTTGTAAACGACAAGTCCCTTACAATCCCTATAGAATTTACAAAAATTACTTCAAACCTGGGGTGAGTATAAGTTCGATGAACCGAAGACACATGCAACTTTTATATACCTTAACCAAAAAGCTCGTTGAAGTTCTATGAAAATTAAAAAAAGCTCGTTGAAGTTCCTTAGTACCTTAGGGTACTCGTAAGACAAAGTTATTAGAATTTTTTTTTTTTTTTAATAACTTCGTGTCTCACATCTCTAGACCTAAATTCTGACTATATAAGAATTTCGGAACAGGAATGGTGGGTCGGCCGGGATTGTTACCTCATGAGCAGAGGAAGAAAGTAAATGATGGATACGATTCTAGTACTAAGCATAGCAGAATCGAAAATACGTTTCCGAATGGTTGCTTCATCATTACCTGTCACCGGACTTTGTATATATCAAAATGACATTCAACTACGACAGACAGGTTGTTCTGGAATAAAGATGGGAATGTGCATGTGTCATCCAGTCTCTATTAGATGATCGATATCAAAAGCCCTTGGCACTCCGATCTTAAAAAAAAAAAAAAAACTCGCTTAAAACCCTAGAAACATCGTTTTCGCTATAGTGTGATATAAATTTCTGAAAACGATTTTTTGTACAGCCCTCGTAGTTGATTAATTTCGCAAAAAAACATATACACTGGCGATTAAATACATACTCCATTATTGCGAACGTAGATTTGCTTAGTAGCACTAAAGACGTTAGAATTCGAAGCTTGCTGCCACGTCTTAATCGTATCAAGAGGATGGCCCACTAATACGCCGCAAGCCCCTTAAAAAATAGAAATGAAAAGAAAAGAAATATTAGGCAAAATAGAAGCTTTCGATTCTGATTAAACATACATACGAACGTAGCATTCCATCGGACATAAAAATAATGAAAGCGTAAGTTCAAAAACAATAAAACACAAAGCGACGCGGAGATGAGCAGGTGTTTTTGTTTTTATCATTTATTTATTTTTTTAATAATAAATTAGGCAAGAAGGCATTATCTGTGAACTGTATGTAAATGTTAGACACTATGCCACCGACACCGACATCAACCACTAAACATCACTTTTTTCTCCTTTTTTTGTTCTAATGTTTTTTGATTGCAATAACAAGCGTCGATCTTGCCAAAAAATGTGCCCATGTGCAATATGAACATGATGAGTTGTGTGTGTGTGTGCGTGTGTGTATGTGTGTGTGTGTGTGCGTAGCAAAGCTGCTTATACGGGAAATGTTAATGGGCGCCAAAAAACTGAACTTGATCACTTTTGATGGCCAAATTAGACCTAATGCTTGACGATGTCAATCAACTTGTGGGATATAATTTATGCATCAAAAAAAAAAAAACAGAAAACGACAAAAATCGTATTAATTACATCACTAAACATATGAAAATATGAAGTGAGAAAAACTTCTGAGGATTATTGCCTTTAAAAAAAAAAACTGTTTACACTATTAAGCGTGCAACGCAATTAATTGTTGTTGTGTTAACAAAAAAAAAGAAAAAATGAACAAAACAATCTTTTCTTTTTATTATTGTTTTTGTAGAAATTTTCACTTGCCACCAAAACAGCCAGCTAAAAAATGGCTATACTGTTCGTGCCTCATTGCATCACACACCTCGCGCTCTTTATTAAACAACACCAACTTTAATATATAATTGATGTGTTGTTAGCTCTATAGTATTTATGAAAATTATCACACATATTTTATTGTTGTTTGCTTGTTTGTTTGCTTTAAAAGAAACAAAAACAAAAAAAAAAGGCAAAAAGACGTTAATTACTTAAGCTTTTTGTTTCCTTCAAAATTCCTACAACGAGTGCCGAGCGCCGCTATTCTATTTATTATTTGCACACTTGCTGTGTTGCCACCACTATCGCTCACTCGCACACATTGCAGATAATTATCATATGATTGCAATAAACGAGTCCAACAAGTTAAAAGATAAAAAGTTGAAAGCTTTTTCAGCTATGCATTCGGGAAGTTCAGCAGCCACTTAAGAGGAACAGCTTTATATAAATACGGTGACACCATTGCTAAGAAAAGCGAAGAAAAAATTTGAATTTGCGCAAGAAAGACAAGCAAAGACTCTATAGAACCCCCTCCTTCACTTACAGCCATTCATATAACGGCTTTTCAAAAGAACAGCGTTAAGAGCGAAAAGCGCTCTGATCCGAATATTTTCAATAGCGTCGCTCCTTAGGCCAAAACATGCCTGCGTAAAAAATTTCATCAAAATATCTCAAGAAATTTGCCTGTAACCGGTACTCATTACTAATGTATAGGAGCATGAGCTCAGATAGGGACATAGGGACAGATAGGCACTAGATTTGCTGACGTCTTTTATATACCTATTTACAGGGGTCAATTCGTAGGAAGCTGAAATTTGACACAGACATTCCGTGATGGGTACAAAATGGGCATGATCCGTTCACATACCGGCCCACAATGTAAAAAAACGCTAAAACAACCTCGAAAAATTCCGATAATTTTTTCAAAATTTTCTTCTATAACCTTTGAACACGTGAATACATCTCTAAAAAACTAGCGCTCGAGCATCCGAGTTTAACCTTTTTTCTTTTTATACCCATCACCGAAGTATAAGGGCTATATTCATTTCGTCAAAACGTTTGCAACCCCCACAAATAAGCACATCAGAGATCGCACAAAGTATATATATTCATGACCAGCATCAAATTTTAAATCGACTTAAACATGTCCGTCCGTCCGAGCTTCAAAACCCCATAAAATATGCAACTCTTGAGTGCACCGAAACATGTTCGCCGGTTCGCCTATCAGTCTGCCTGTTTTCGTAACTATGTAGTATTTGCCGTAAACATTCTCCCGTTAACGAAGATGAAGATATCACCTAGAAAATTACAAAAGAATTTGGAATTGACATAAACTTTTCAAGAGACACGCCTACAACGCCCATATGCCTCTACAACAAAAAGTTTTATTTTGAAAAAAGAAAAAATCAACTGCGCCCACTCCATATTAGAGAATATGAGAATATTGTACTTTTACTTCTTTTGCCTTTTTTTTTTGGAGTAAACGGTGATGGGTATAAAAAGTTCGGTCCCGACGGAATTTAATTTTTTTACTTGTTTTTATACACGAAGTGTTATGAAAGCTAAAATTTATAGAATAGATTTATGTTGTATGTGTTATGAGCAACGAGCAAAAGACACGGAAAAAAAGCTGTTCTCATTTTTGTTTGTGTAGACGTATTCCTTGCTCTGCTTGTGCTATTTTCAAATTCGTTTGCAAAATTTGTAGTCGATAGCTTCTTTTCAAACTTCTTTGCAAATTTGTAGGCGATATCTTCTTTTTTGCGAAAAGGATAATGCATACCACAGATACAACACAGTTTGACAGACGGACAGATAGACGGACTAATACACGAACAGGCCGACATGCTTAGCTGCATTCCGAATTTGAAATTTTTCCAAAAATTTATACACTATGAGGTGTTTGCAGCTGACTTGTGCGCGTTATAAAGGTATTAAAAAAAAAATTATATGTTACTACGTTGTAATATAGGGCAGGCGTGATCACTTTTTCCCCATTCTAGTGCAGCTACTACAGCATCGCCCATAAAACACACCTACGTTGATCTACTGTAGTTTATGAGTAACAAGCAAAAACCGAATCTTTTATTCCACTTAAAAAACAAAGGTGTTCTCAGTTTCCGTATTACTGCAAACGTGTCCTTCGATCGATTCCTCCCATTTTTAATGTCGCTCTGCGTACAGGAACTCGCAATTCTTCTGTCAAATTTGAAGTAGACGGACAGATGGACACACTTAAATCGATTCAGAATTTAATGCTGATCATGAATGTATACACTTTGTGGGGTCTCGGAAACTTCCTTCTGCGCGTTGCAAACGTTTTGACAAATGAATATACCTCTCGGTGATGGGCATAATGAAGACGACGAAAAAATTGCAAAACTTGAAATGTAGTTCAGTAAAAAGCTCCCCGTAAAATATCTTCCTTTTGCATCAACAGCGGGCATAATAACCTGTGGTGGATTTCTAAACAAATCTATTAAGCTTTTAACCCTGTCATGTGCAAAATAGCTGAGCATGGAGTAAAGTCCGCCTGTGATACCAATTCTGGTTTTCAGTTAAAGAAGGAAAACTTCCCTGCATTTTTTTTTTTTTTTTTTTATAATTAATTTCTTTTTCATTTATTGTTGATTCAGTTTTAGTTTGTTTTCAAATTCATTATTACATGCGTTTGCTTGCAGCAACTGCATGATTTATATTTTATTCCATTTCATTTATTTATTTGTTTATTTTTTTTTTTTTGTTTTCTTTTTTTATTTTTTGCTTCTCATCTACATTTTGTCGTATTTTTCTTGTTTTTGTTTTTAGTTTCTTTCATTCTCGGTTCGAATCGATTGATTGATGCCTTGTTATGGAATTTGTGTTTCAGTGTTTTTGTGTTAATATATAATGATTTTGTGGTTGTTGTTGTTGCTAATGTTAAATTGTAAATTCATATCAACTAATTTTTTTTTTTATTTATTATAATTTCAATTATAATTTTATATTAATTTTTAATTTCATTATATTTAGCATTTGTAATAGTTTTAAATTTCTTTAAATTTTTTTTTTTTTGCTTTTCTTTTATTATTATTATTATTATTATTATTATTACATAAAACGTCATTAAATTTTTTTTTTTGTTTGTTATATCTTTTGTGTTTTTTTCATCTTTACATACAAAATTATTTTACAATGATCGGAATCAGAAAAAAAGCTTTCCTTGATGGCTCTAATGTTCAAAATGTTTTATTATTTATTTATTTATTTTTTTTTTAATTTTGATAAAATGATGATAGTTTGTTGTCTTGAAATGAAAATATAATTTCTTTGATAATAATAAAAAAAAAACAAGTTTGATAATAATAAAAAAAAACAAGAAAAAAAATTTACTCTTAAATATTTAACATTTACATATATTTATTTTAATTAAAGTTTAACATAAACATTAATTAAACACATTCTCGCGATAATGAGATGAAATTAAATTCTGAAATAACTAAAAACATATAAAAAGCAACAAAATTTCGTATGTAATTTTTTTTTTTTGTTTTGTTTCTTTCAACGTGTTTATTATTATACTATTTTATCGATAAAGTTTAATAAAATATGATAAAATGTAAAAGAAAGAAAAAGCAATTATACCTTTATATATATATCAATATGTATATAATATAAAATTATCGGATGACTTTTAATTTATTAATTTCTTTTTTGAATATATTTTAATTATTAGAAATTAAAAGTAAATAAAGGCTTGCAAAGTATACTACACTTAAACGGTAGGCCGGGTGTCGGAAAGAAATTGGCAATAAAATCTTCTTTTCAGTTAGTTTTTGAAATCATTTTTGAATTTATTTATCGATACAGTTTCGATTGTGAAATTTACTTCAAAATACTTTCAAACAATAGTCACAACGGACACGCTTAGATAGTCTTTCGATCTGGTCTTAAAGCGCTATGTTTGATCTCGTCCGCGCGCGATCTTAAAAGATCGAAAAGGTCCTAAAAGCAATTCATTTAGAATTTCGTGGGACAATTACTTAAGGCATTCTTGATTTCCTACTTTTCAGGCAAGGCGTAATCTCCTTCTTTCCTTATATCCCTATATTAGAGCGTTCTTCTTTCCATTCCCATTATGTCTTGGGGTTTTGAAAGCAACGAAACAGAAAAAACGCCTTCATTTCAAATTGTATTTTAATTTTTGTATTCGCACATTTTTTTTTGATTTGATGCAATATCGGAAGTATACTATATAGTAAACTAAAACTGTATAAGAAACGTAAATGCATAGGTATACATATATATATACATTTGTGCCACCCTACTGCAACCATACCGCCCCTTCATATTATAGACGTTTCGTTGTGTTAAAAAAATGTATGCATATTTTGGTTGCAGCAGCCCAAAAACACCATAAAACAATATTTCTTATGGAGGTAGCAAAAAATAAACGTATTTTATAAATATAAATTTTTAAAAATTGAGTTTTTTAACTAACATAATTAGATATGATTTTGCTTCGTTTTATTATATTAATAAAGGCCTTGCTTTAACTTTTGATTCGAGATAATGTCGCTTTAACACGAATATTTAGAGCAACACTCTCTGCTCTTGTACAAAACAAGGCTTTAAACTGCGAAAAACTTTTGTATGTATATATATAAATAAAGAGGAAGACGAAAAAATGAGAAAAAAAAATTGCAAAAATGTGTAGGAAGCAACAAAGAGGATAGGAAGATATGTTTGATATAAAGAAGAAATAAAGTAAAAATTTTATTTACGTTGTCTTCCCTCTCGAGAAGAGAGAATACTAAACGCTTTGAACCGACTTGTTCAGCACACAATTATAAATGCAATTAAAAAAAAAAAAAAAAAAAATAAAAAATAATTTTCGAATAATTTTTCTTGCTTTTTTCATACGGACTATATATACTTATATATGTGAGTGAGTGATTATATACATTTGGTGCAATATTTAATGATTCGGCATAAAAACATCAATTTACTTAAAAGAAAGCATCTCGAATGCAGAAACATCTCAAGAAAAACTGTCCCGGATATCCTTATTGAAAGTAAGGCAACACTCGCTTTTTATTCAAATATTTTATATATTGAATAAATGGCCAACATAACGCATCAGGTCAAAGCATATATATATTTGCTATCTAACGTTTTGAACGCTGGCTCCCCCTTGACATGTTTTTCACTGTAACTATAAAATGCTTCGCTTTGTGGCTTTATGTGTCCGTTCAGCATTTTAATGTTCTTTCTTTTATTATTCTGCTCATATTTTCTTTCGTTTCATTTACATCGTTTATCAAATTCGAAATTTATATGAAAGACAAAAAAAAAAAAAAATCATAGAGGGATGAACCACTAGACAGAGTAGTGCAAATGCTTTAATGGAAACTATTTTTTATTTATTTATTTATTTATTTTTTTTTTGAAAATACTAATAAAAAGTTTTTCATCATCAGAAACATAAATATAATAAGACGAGCAGAGCACATCTGGTTTAGCATATAGGGTTGTCTTGATGAATACGATCGTCTTCGAAACAATTGCTTAAAAACAAATTTCTAATCATTGTGTTTAACATGTGGGTGTACATATATATAAATATATACATATAAATAATTAATGTTTTGATATTAGTATTTTTATATTCATATAAATTTTTATTTATATAAATATATGATAATAGTTTTGCTTGTTTTTAAAAATATATTTTAAAGTTTTCCGTTTTCTCAAATACGTTACGAAACCAAATACCTCTGCCTTGTAATATTCATATTTTTAATTAACATTTACCTTGTTACTTAATTTAAAAAAAAAGGAAACAAAAAAAAATTAATTAAAAAAAATAAGAACATGGAAAAAATACAATGAATGAAAATTTCCAATTGCAACGGATTGGAACAGGTCAAGTATGTAGTAGTAAAACAATAGGTGATTGCTTTGCTTTTCTCTCTGTTATAGAAAAAAACACAAGTTTTTACAAATAAACCATTTATTTATTATTACGATCATTGATGGTATATTTTATTTATTTTTTTTTTCTTCCTTATATTCATTTCTAGTTAGAGGTGTCAGGGTGTCAGGGGCGATGTGAGAGAGATTTTTCATGTATCGGTATGTAGGTATGTATGTATGTATGTGTATGTATGTATATGTATGTATGTATGTAGGTATGTATATGTATAAATTATACTCTTATTTAACAATTGTATTTAGTGGAAATTTGTTGTTGCTGTTTTCTTCTGTTACATATCTCGTTATATATATAATTTATTATTAGAATTTTCTTTATTTATATTTTCAGCGTTTTTGGGATTTTTTGTTTTTTAAGTTTCTTAGAATCTTTTATAATCTATTTTATTATTATTATTATCATTATCATTATTATTATTATTATTATTATTATTATTATTATTATTATAATTTCGTTATTTTTATTATTGTTATTATTATTATTTATTATAAGGTGCTAGTAGTATATACGTATATATTTATGTATAGTAGTAGTTGTTTTTTGTTGTAATTCTCTTCTTTTTATTTTTTTTGTTTAATAAATATATATATTTTTACTTGTAATTCTGCTCTACAGTCTCGGGGCCCGTTTATCTGGGGGTCTGTATCTGCTTATATTTTTAATCATTTTGATTAACGGTTTTTCGATGGTTATAACCAAAGTTGTTGAAAATGTATATACACATATATACATATATATATATACATATATGTGTACATATTTCATAAGAAGCATTTATTGTTAACAAAAACAGTTCACTCTTTCCTCGTCTTTGTTAAGCATATCGGTGCTTTTCCTTTCATATTTTCAACAGAATCTTAATATAAAGCAGTTAGTATGAATTTCGCTATGTATTTCGTATATGTATGAGTTCCCTTTTCTGTTTGCTTATTTTAATGGTTGTTTTCATTTTCAGATGCCTTATAAATTTTTATATAGCATAAGCTTAAGAATAGAGTCATTCTTTATTTATTTGATAATTTTAGACTTAATGTTGATGACTCTTGTCCGTTTTGTGTGTTTGTGTATTGTTTTTGTTTTTCTTTTTCTTGTTGATGCATTTTCTACTTTTCGTAGATTGTTTTTTTTTTTTATTTTTTAGTTTAATTCATATGCTTTTGCTGTTTGTTACCCCTCTAAAATTAGTTGTTAGAATTTGTTTTTTTTTTCATTTCTTTATATTTATTATGCATATTCAAAATATTCTCAATGCAGGCGTAAATTTTTTTTTATTTATAAATTCCTTCTTTCAAAGTATCCTACGTAACCTTGCTTCGGCTGCTTGTTATTTTGCTGTGTGTTCTTCGTCTTTCCTCTACGTAGCCTGTTATTATTTCACGATTTTTAACATTTATTATTATTTCTTTTATTAGTTTTATGTACGATTATATGTATTTTTTAATCCATCTTGCAGGCGCTCTACGTTTCATATTTGTTTGTTTTATTAATATTTATATCTACGAGGCTCCTTCCATAAAATTGGGCATTTTTTTGTTTTTTTTTTGTTTTTAGATTTTATAATAAAACGTTCTTTTTATAATTATATATATATATATTTTTTGTTTTTTTTTTTAATATATATCATATTTTACTACCACGCTCAACAGTATTCATGTTAAAAATTCAAAACAGAAAAATTTACTGAGTGTGTTTAGTTTTCAATCTTAGTTTCGGGCTTCATTTTGGCGAATGGATTGTTAACACCGACAGTCGAGTTTACCGCGTTACCGCTCAGCGTACCAGAATTGATTAACTTGTTGTCACCGCCAGCGCCCATATTATTGTTGGCATTAGCGTTATTCGATTGAAGCGCACTAGTATTCTGCTGTTGTTGTTGCTGCTGTTGTTGTTGAACACTATTACCACCAGACGATGATGACGCTCCGCCACTGCCGCTGGATGTGTTCGTATTGACCGCCTGAATACTTTTTGTACGATTCAGCTCAAGTTCATGCAGCTTCTTCCATAATTCTTCGCGGTCGCGTTCTCGTTTCTTTTCTCTATTAAAATAAAAATTAAAAATATGCAATTAACAAAAAAACTAATTTTAAACGAAGATGAATGGATGCCTGCACGTATTGATATAATGGAGATGCACTTTTATCCAAAAATTGCTCACTTTGTTGACTAATTAACTAAATTAAAATAACTAAAGATTTCGGCAAATTTTCTGCGTAGGCAATACGAGATTTAAAGTCACACACAATTTTCACTAAATGATTCGACCTGTCCAATAAGGCAACAAAGGAATTATATTCGTTCTGCTTGGAGCGATGTTGAAATACAACATTAAACCAAATATTTCAATATAATAAAATAAAATACACTCAACTCTTTTTTTACACGGTAAATGCATAATATATAGTGTTAAAAAATATATATGCGACTATGTTCCACAACTTTAACAAGTAAGCATATTCGGCGGGGGCCGCATCTCGCATACCCCCCACTATATTTTCCGCAGTCTACTCCCCAAGTTCTTTTATTTGATACCCATATCGCATGCATTAGTGAGAAAAAATTAATCGCGGTGTCATCGCGGTATTAATTTTAAAATTAACCCATTTTTAGGAAGATAATATATCTTCATTTGAACAGCGTTCAAAATAATTTTAAACGTTTTACCTTGTTTGCCTTATAATAAATGAGCATTAAACCTCAAAAAAGTGAAAAAAATTAAATTTAATTACTTGTAACTTTGTGTGGACAGAGCCGATTGGTTCCATTTCTGGACCTAGAGAGTAAAGTGTCTCATAAAGCAAATGTGGAAAGTTTCAGCCTTCTAACTTCTTCATTTTTGCGATCAGGGGAGTGCCAACATACACCACGTGGACGGGCGGACAAGACTATATTATGGAAAAAAGCAAAATGGGCATACCCCATCTTACAGTTGCGAATATAAGAACAATTCGATTTTCTTAGAATACAAATATTAAAATTAGTGTACAATGAAAACTCAGTTCATTCAATTCATCATGTAAGCTTTTGAATTGAAATTGATAGAAGACGTGCATGTTTCTTACTGCCTGCATCAAAAATGCTGTCACAAGTAGATATGTCAGATATATGTGGGATTCGATTCAAATGAAAATGAAATACAGTTTTCTTTAAGATTCGTGCTAAAACGAAAAATTCGTTTAAAAAAGCGTGTTTGTCGGGAAAAAAAAAAAAAAAAGAGTTGAATGCATATAATAATTCTCAATACATGTGCAAGAAGAAGCAGAATTAAGGAATGTTCGAATTTGACATGAAAATCTTGAAAAGCCGATATTTAAAGCACTCTAAACAAGATGTCCTTAGTTTAGGGAACAAAACCAAATTTGTGGGTATTTTAGCTGACACTACTGCAACCACGCCAGGGCATTAAGATTTTAAAAAATGAATTGCTTGAGCAATCTTTACAAACGGACTACCTACATGCACCACCCCCCCCCCTCCCCCACCCCTTACCACTCCTTCACCTTCACTTCACCCTCATGTGTTTTTATTAGATATAAAATAGTTATTTACTTTTGTCGTTCGGCTTTATAACTCGATGTTAATTCGTCAAATAATTTTGAATTCATTTCCATAAAAGTTTTCAAAACATTATAAACCAAAGCCACAATGGTTTGATTCCAATGTTCTTTGCTAATGCGATACAAAGCCGGAAACATAATAGGCATAATGACAGCATTGTTCTCCTCAATTAACGACATGGCGTACTCATTGTTCCATAGATATAGAGCGCGTTCAGCAACCTAAGAAAGAAGAAAAATGAAAAAAAAAAATTTTTATTGATTTACTTTTTTTTTACCCTTAAAAGCGCAAGTGAAGAAGTAAAAAACTTGAATTTACCTGAAAATGTGGACTGGACACACATTTGGCTATTTGGCGAAATAGGGGTTCTTGAATTTTTACAAATTGTGGTGGATCAATAACATCGAGAATTTCCTCAATTTCACCCAGAAACATAACCTCCTTCTGTGAGCATGTTTTCGGCCAAAATTTCAAAAGACCCCTTACTACGGGTTCAGTTAGAAATGGATCCTTTTCGAGAAACTGTACAATGCAATAAGCCAACTGAGCATGATATAAAGATAAACATTTGACTTTGTGCAACGGTAGCAACACTTTAACCAAAAATTGTTTATGTTCGGCCTTGAGCGGTAAAGCGAAACCATTTATTATGCTATAACGGAAGATAGGAAGATGTTTGTTAAATTTTCATTTGTTTATTTATTTATTTTTTTTCTTATACAAACCTTCCCAAAATTTCCAATAATTCACCCACTCCGTTAAAATGCTCCGTTTCATAAATGAAACGTAAAAATATATTGTTGATCTGCTTTCTTATAAATGCTCGTAAACCCAGAAATTTACCGTAAATACGATGTAAGACGGTTTTCAAAAAATCACGCTCCCGTGGATCTTCCGAATCAAATAACTCTAAAAGCTAAATTAAAAAAAAAAAAACATCCAAAAATGATTAAACTAACTTTTAACGAAATTTTTAATTATAATAAAAATATAAAAGCTAACGTACGAATATTGTAGTAATATAAGGCTGTGTAAAAGGGTTCAAGTATAAAAAGAAGAATCTACTATATATATTCTGTCTAGATATTTAGCACTCAAATCTTGCTGAGTTCAACTGACTCAGATCTGAGCTGAAGGCATGAAGGCATTTTTATTCTGTTTTTGTAAATATTACAAAACGTCAGAGGTTTTCCGATTTTTTTAAATATTATCTTCAATATTTGTGCGTTTTCGCTATATAAATATAAATATAAAAGAAGAAAATCTTTTCCAACCTGCAAAACAAATTTTTGATCAATAACACGTTTGCCGATGGTCGCTTGAAAATCTTGCGATTCTAGAAAACGCAAAAACACCTCGTACACTAATTGTAAGTGGGGCCAAGAAGCTTCCAGTGTTGGATCGTCCTCTTCCGGATCAAAATCCGGATTTTCACTGGGAGGCAATGTACGAAATAAGTTGCATGAAATCTATTGAGAAGCAAACAAAAAAAAAATAAATAAATTATTATCCACTATTAAACATTGATATATATGTATGTCTTCTCTATACCATTCGTATAATTTCGGGATATACAGCTTCCGTAAGTACACCCCGGCCATGTGTTATGTAGGTGGATAAGTCATTAAGAGCGGCACGTTTAATTTCTTTGCCTTTCAAATCAGTCACAGGATCCATAAAATCAAATGATACGCAACACTGACGTAATTTACGTATAAATAATTCTTCTTGTTCGAGACTGGAACATTCGGCTAGGGAAGTACCGAAAAAAAGCAGAAAAACAAATGTAAAAATAAATTCTGGCTGATCCAATTATAATATCTTTAAGGATATAATGTTACATTTTAATGGCGGCAGCTGTTGCAATTCCACATCCTGTGAATTTCGATAGCGTGAGGAACCTTGACTCTTTTTACTTTTCTTTTTTAGTGAACGTTTGGCGAAGGGATCAATTCGATCAACAAATGTTCCCGATGACATTTTCCCCAACTCACTCTTTATTCTCCTTCAAGATTTGTGCTGATCAATTTATTTTTCAAGCTCCGTTTTTTATTCAATCTCCGTCCCTCTCCCCCTCTCTCTCTCTCTCTGTCTCTCTCTCTCTGTATATATATATATATATATATATAAATATATATATAAATATAAATATATATATCTATATAATGTGTTTATATATATATAAGTCCTTGCTTGTCTGTTCGCTAGATCGTCTTTTGATTTGTAAATAAGTTATTTTTTTGTTTTTGGATATAACTGAGAATGACGGCTAGAAGTAAAAATAGAAAAAAACAAAATTACGAAAATACATATATAAAATCCTCAATATTGCCAGTTACGTGCACAATTCAAGCTTAAATAATAGAATAGTACCTCGTTGAATAGAAAGGTTTTTTTAAATGATGAACAGATTGATTGTATATTGTTGCTGCTGATGTTGTTTTTGTTGTTGTAGTTGTAGTTGTTGTTGTAGTGAATTAAATGGAGGGATTTATTATTGCAAAGATTTAGAAAAAAAAATGTTTTGTGTTGAATTTTTCTTTTAATTTTTTTAAACTTTCCTTTGATTGAAATGTTTTCTCCTCTTCTTCTGTGTTATTTGCTAAGCTTCCATTTTGTTGTAGGAGTTGTTTCTACTGGTGTTCTCTTTACTGAAGTTGATGGCACATCGTATTAAAAACTAATTTAGTTTTATTTTTTTTTAATTTTCAAATTCTGGCGCTTTAGCACCAAAAAATAAAACAAAAACAATTGTAGAAAATACTTTAGTTGAGAAAGAGAGAGAACGTGCAATTTTTGTGTCTAGGTATTCTCCTCTGTCATTCCTTTCTCTTCTTTTTTGTTTTTTTGTCGTTATCACATAAGTAATGAGATTATGAATTTTATTTATTAACTTTTTCTTGTTTTGTTTTTTGTATATTTTAAGGAAATAACATCATTAGGGTCCCAGAGCCGACAAATCTGCAACACAAAAAGAAAGCCGACACGTGTCAGGACTTTGGTTAATTGATACGTTAATTATATTGTACACGCGCGCACATACACCTACACACACGCATAAACAACTCAAGCTCCACAAATTCTACGATAATTAAGGTAAGTTTTTTAAACAAATTGATCTCTTTTAGAAAAACGCTTTAGATGCTGAAGTAAGAATGCATATATGCAAAGTATCTGTTAGGCACCATTTGCTCACCTATTTTTCAAACATGCGACATGACATACTTTACGTAAAACCAAAAAATTTTAAGAGCACGTATTAAAACTATAATTAAATTTTTAACATGAAAGCAAAAAGTATAAAGTTTCTCTTTTAAAAAACAAAAAAGTGCTTTGCAAATTCGTAAAACTATTTCGGATTTAAGAAACAGGATTTGGCAACAACAAAATATTTTTATTAATGGCAATGCTATCTAAATTTTATGCTGTAAAGAAACTTTGTGAAAAAATTTTTAGTGAACAAGCAAAGCTTGAGATAAAATTTGTTCCATTAATCGCGAGTTTAATTAAGTAAATCCCACCATTCAAATTACGTTTTTCCATGCACATCTTACTGATCTAACAACTTCCGAGCGTTAAAAGTAAAAAGCGGAAAAACCATTAAGAGTAATTTTCTTGGATCCTTTCAGGCAAACAAAAATAAAGCTAAGACAATAATTAGTAGAGATTATCTGTAGCTTTAGAGGCATCTCCGCCGTTTTTCTAAGTCAAAAATATCTCTTTTGCCAACATGGCCAAACAATTAAAATAATGAAGACCGTCGATTGCAACAGCGACAGAACTTAAATTATAAACGTACATAAACTATGGTTGCTTATACATGTATGTAATTATATACCTATCTATATATACGAACTGAGAAGTAGTTTCAAGTTTTCGCTTCGATTGTAATTTAAACATGTTTTATTAAACAACAAAAGCCCACACTGTCCTTCTTAAGATAACAGCTTTTTGGAGGAATAAAATCTTAACATTCAGTAGTAGTATTCCGTGAAGATAGTAAAAAATTGGCCGACATTATAACGTAGAGAACGCTGCAGAACACCAAACTTACTATTAACGTGAACTCAAGGAAGGCGTGTTACTTTTCTAGGGTTCGTTTAAAAGGATGCTTTAGGTGTTCTTACTTAATTTTTCAAGTAAGCATACATTTCCTATACGAACAATCAACAAAGGTTCAATTTTGAAATGCTACATTTTTTTGGGACAAAAGAGTATGTGGTATCACTAGTAAGTAGAGTGAGTCGGGGAAGGGTTTTGCTACGGCAACAACAAATGAAGAAAAAGAGACTAGGCAAACAGAGGGAAAAGAAGCAGAAAAACAAAGGGCAAGTTCATATGTGTATGTTATAGGAAATGCTTCGTCTTGACTTCTTCTGAGGAAATCATGGATTTACAGTTTTTAAAATGCTAAGCAGCTAAGTCTCCTTCGCAAAGCGTACGTAATTTTCTTGCAAATAATCTTTTTAACAAAATCTTCGCCATATTAAACGATAAAAATATTTATGATGGCAACATTTGCAGAAAGTTTCACATAACATGTGTTAGAAAACGCGCGTGCCGCTTAATACGCATTGATGAAAAAATTATTCCGGAGATCTTAACTTTTTATGATCGACTTCGCGGACATGATATAAGAATGATATCAAAAAAAAGGTTTCACAAACATGATAACAAAGTTATTGTACTCTTTTTGGTGATAAATATTTAAAAACATGTTTCAACCCACACGTAACAACATCGTCATCCATTAACCACGTAAAATATACATAAATATATACAGCTTGCTATAGGTATGTATTGATAAAAATTCATTTTAAGAAATACTCGTACGTAATAAAAATTCTCTTATTTATGTGACGCTAACAGTGAATTGTAATTTTGCAGTTTATAAGATTTTTATTGCCATATCATATTGAACGAATTGTCTATACTATTGTAGAAAATACAAAATTTAATAGAAATCTTATTTAAAATCGTTAAATTTAATCCAACGTAATTACAAAATCATTTTCCTTAATAATCTGCTGTTTGTAATAATGAATGGCAATTAGGTATTACGACTTGTCGGGCGACGACTTAGGATCAACTGGGGAATCTATATATTTTATTCTAGTAGATGCAAAATTTACTAGAAATCTCATTTAAACCCATTATTACGGTCCATAGTGGTCAATGGCAATAGGTATTATTCTGACTTGCCTCAGATAAACTGAGGAATCTATATAATTCATTTTACATCATTTTCTTTAATAATCTACAGTCCGTAATTGGCATTATAACTTGCTGGGCGAGTACCTAGGATTAACTGGAAAACAGAGCGTTTGCGAGGTAAACTTCGGCAAAATGTCGGAAGACAAGGGCTGATAAAGCTGGTATCCTTTGTAGACTATTGGACAAAAAAGGGAATGTAGGGAACGATTTTATTGGGGCTTATCAAAAAAAGAACTTGATTTTACCATTTTTATGTGAAATTTATTAAAACCCTTATGTCAACATTAGGAAGATACTTGCAAGAAACTTAAAGAACTCTACATTATCATGATAACTCCGACTGACAACTTTTCTAGCCACTTAAAGAAATTTTCATTTTCGCATTTCTTTGATAATATAAAAGCGACTCGAACGCCTATTGGTACAATTGATACTGTGTCTGTGCATAAACTCATGCAATTAGCGTAGATTTGATTAATTTGTTAGTAGCTTGTGATTTCGCATCTAGTGTAATATGTATTACAGATGTTCTCCCCTCTAACAATGACTTCATTATGAAAGTAACAGAAAGATGAAGAAAGATTAAGATTTCATTTTCAAGAAATCATTTTGTAATTTTATAATATTTATTTTAAACTTAGACTGTTATCAATAAAGATAACCCGGCAAGAAAGCATTGTTAAGTGACACTTTGTTGAGGTAAATTTAAATTCCATTTAAATGATGATAAAGCCTCTCTCACTGCATTCACATGTCGAGATAATTTTTATCCACCTCGCATATACACTCCTTCTTCTTCGTATATTTAAAGGAAAAATTAATATTTTTCACTTTACAAACGCATACACTTACAAGATGGTTTGCAAGTAAAAAACGGAGAATAAAAGAGAGCGCACTAAACCAAATTCTAGGAGGAATACTTTTGCCCTCTCGTCGAGTAAAGTGAAACGATGAGGAATTGCAACCGCAATAACAAGATATGCGTGTTTGTAATTCAGAGAATATAAGGTGGAAAAGAATCACAATTATGCGACAATAACGTTTTGTTTTTATTTTCATTTTTGTAGGGTGGACCATTTTTTTATTGCTTCTTTTAATAATTAGCTCTAGTAGTTTTCCGAAAAATATATATGCGGACTTGTTCTGATTGTACATCCCGCATAATCTATAGCTCTTTTTAGAAAGGACTTACTGACCGACTGGTTTTGTTTTCTGTCATTTTATTAGCTACGTTTGAAATTTCGTAGCTCGTTTGGGAAGTTTGCGCCAAGAATAGGTCGGTTCTAATTTCTCGAAAAAGGCGAAAGGCGGGCGATCACATTAAAGTTTGCTCATAAAGTTTTTGTTACCAAAGTTTATTAAATTACTTTTCAAATGAATTATGATGGCACTACAACAGACCGAGAAGTTCTGGTATTAAATAATTTTTTTCAATTGAAAATTGGTCTAGAAGTGTCAATCCTTCCCTTTCGCTCTTTCTGGAAGGCGATTTGTCTTCGAATCATCTAGACATAATCAAGTTGTAAGCGCCACAATGAAAATAGTTTTCAAAATTGTCATCAACTGTGCTGCTTTTCGAGCACAAGCCCTAGGTTTTGAACCGAAGACGCGAGGATCATTTTAATTTCAGACTTAAATGCGGTCTTTTACATACAATAAAAAAATCTTCAATGCTTTCTACCACAATATGCGCTTTATATCGATTACAAGAAAAAAAAAGACAAGAAAAGAGAAAAGGAAATGGATGGCCCACTCTATTTATTTTACGTATGTTTTGTGCTTAATATGTACACCGGGTACTTTGCTTTACCGTATGAAACCGAATGTAATGGAGAGGGATACGAGACACTAAGAAAGAAGAAAATAAGCAAAACTATTGTAAAGAAAAATAGGAAATAAAAGCAAGATTCTTCTTTTTACCAACAAATTCATTGACGTCTAAAAAATGGAATTTATAAGCATTTAGATATCTACTTCAACAGTCATAAATCTACATGAAAATTGTGTTTGCAGCTAAGAAGGGCCAAAAGTGCATTTATTTCAACTTAAGAATGAACACATTCGAACGACCATTCAATTAACAGTCGAATATGAAACAGAAACACATACAATAAGAAAAGTGTTACTTCGATGGCGACAACAAAAGAAATCACTCTCTTTCATATTGTTTTAAATTGTGATTAGGTAATTTTTTTTCTTAATTTATATATATATACACATATATGTGTGTACATATATACATATACTACGTAGAAAACGTATGAATTGAAATAATGTATTCGTTGTTGTTGCTGTCGTCGTTTCGATACACTATCTATTGTGTACACACATACACTCACTAACTCACTCACACAGGAACATAAACAGAAATATTTGTATAACTTGAGATTTATTTCATATCCCATTCTATTCCACCTATTTAAAATATTTTCACTTTCATACTTTGACTTAATTTATTTCTATTTTCATTTCTTTTTTTGTTTTATTAATATTTTGTGGATAAACATTCTTCCAAGGGGTTCTTATCCGCTATTTATGTAGTCTTTTCATCGCCTTAGGTAAACCAAGTATAAAAGTTTTTCTTTTTTTTTCCAAGTAAAATAAAATCAATAAATCTAAAAATAATGAGTAGAAAAAAAAAACAAAACGGACACCAAATATTTTTTATTATTTAGAATTACTTTGCTTTCGACCGATTTCCATTTTGTTTTCAGCGTTTATTTCTAAAAGTTAAAAATTACAATTTATTTTACGAAATTATTCACCAAATAATTTATCACATTTTTGTACGCATTTCATTTCATTTTAATTAAGAAATTTTTCACACTTTTTTTGTTTTTGGCTTAAGTGTTTTTTGAGAAAATATTTAAATTTTTATATATTTAGTTGATTTTTTCGGGAACTTGTCAATGTTTATTATAGGGCGAGAAGACGGAAAAAATATTTTTTCTTATTCTTTATAACATACGTACTGCGTCTGAGCAACTAACGTTACAAAGGCACAGAAAACAAAACGCAGAAAAAAGCCGATTTTTAGTTCTTGTTTCCAGTTGTTTCATTCTAATCGTTTTTCTTGGCCCCAACGAAGAGACGAAAAGCTGATATATTTTTTTGCTCGTTAGCTCCACTCGTCGGCTGATTATCAATGTGTTATTTAATATGTGGTAACTAAAAACATTTCATATAGTAGCAGTCGGAGTTGAATTATATTATCATCAGTGTTGCCAATAACGACATTCGCACGGAACACTATTTTCTCTTAAATTCTACAGTACTATTTGCAAAAGAAAAAGAGAACGTCTGTTTATTCGAACATTTTTTAATATTTTCTACCAGCCACAGAAAATTACCAATAAATTACTTTATCGAAATAATGCTTGTGTATATACGAATATATGCATGCTCCAGTCTAAGTTGAAAATTTAATAATCCAAATTCTCGAACATAGCTAAACCTATGTTCTCTGTAGATATATAATTACAGTCGATTAAAGGAGTGCTTCCCCTGGAGCTTCTTTTATGGAAAGGAACCTAAGATATTAATTGACGTGGTCCAAATTTATCAATATTATTCTTTTATCAAAGAATTTACTATTTTTCATCCATTTTGATCAAAATGTACTGGAAAGTAGATTTTGTTGCCATACAAAGTCCTATTTTTCGTTTATTTACATGGATTCGAGTCCAATAAATTTTTCCTGCATGGTTGAAATTTGTTATAATCAAACTCTATGTCGAATTACTATGATGGACTAATGCAAAATATCCGTACAAAGGACTAACTCCTCTCATAAGAATTATTACTAAGCAATTTTTTTCCAGAAATTTTGAAAATTACTACACAATGGTCAATGTGCCATATTCGTTAAAATATCTCAAAAATTACGACCTATGCATACCTGTAAACACACAAAAACATTGGCAGACCTCAGGCATCAAGACCGATAGACAAGCTTAAATGGACACAGGAGATCATTTTGAATCTGCACTCCGTTCGGAGTATTACAACAAACTTAATATATCCCGCAACACTAATAGTGTACAGCATAATATGTACAATCGCGTTCTGAACTTAACGAAAAGGTAAAAAAAAAAATTTTATGCTCTGTTATCGTTGCGAAAGGCGGACGGATTGAAATTAGTGTTCACATTGGACAAAAATATATTTATGTGTAGATTACCCGAGACATATTTTTCTGTTTTACGGATTATTAATAATACTAAAGTGGACTATATTCAAAGATTTTATGTTTATCATAGGACCATAAAGAAATATATTTATTTATTTTCTCAATATAAGACAAACTTTTACTTTCTCGCAAAAGTAATTCTACTTGATATTGCATAAGCTTTCACTGCTCTATGCGTCATCATATCCTATATATGTAAGTTTCGTTTCCTCTTTTTCAATGTCATTATAATAGGAATTAATCTTTTTCACCTATTTTAATTGTAATACTTCCCAATTCATTTACGAATTTGTAGGATAAACATATACTTATCGTTATCTCGGGAGGCTTTTAAGTAAGTTATTGGGAGAAAAGACATTTTTTTAATTCTCGTCCATTCGGAATATATTTATATATAGCACTGATCTAGTTATATATATATATATATATATATATGTGTCTTACATAAATTGGATCGTAAAAAATTCAGTTAAATCTAAATGGCAACTCTACTCACATCATAACTAATGGAGAAAAGCAACTTACATACCGACTTGTAGAAGAAAACATAAACTAATGGCGAAGAGAATAAGTAACGGCGACAAGTAATAAAAAAGAAAACGAAGCATAAAAACAAGCAAATAATATACGCATTATATATTTACGGTTGAAAATACCTGCTGTTGCTGCTAGTTGTTCTGGTAGGTAGTTTCATAGAGTTTCACAGTATTAGCAGCAACAGCTGCAGGTGTGCAAATTATTAACACCTAACGGTTTTAACTTTAGCAACTTAACAACACAAAGGCTCTTCATTTAGTTTTAATATTTTAACTTTATTGCCTTTCACAATAGGGGAAAAATCTTTTGACAGTTCTGATAATATAACCTTAGGGTGGGTGGGTGTGCATGTTTGTTTTTAGTTTAAAAATAAACACCGTTTAATAACAAAATTTTTGTTACAAAAAATGTGTATATGAAACGAAATACTTTTTCTGCTTTTATATTTTGATGCGATGGTGTAGTGGGCGCAGTATTTACGTAGATATTCCTACAACACAATTGTTTAACCATTCGAGCATTATCTACGTGTATGTTTGTATAAAAATTATGTGATTATGAATATATTTTCATGCATTGGCGTGAATTCTCTTTTATATATTTTGCCTTTCAAGGTCTCTTTAAAGCTAGAGATACTTGCACTTTTGTTACTGTTGTTGTATCTATTATTATTATGATTATTATTACTATGTTAATCGGTCAATGATCTAACAATTGTTTGTTTGCTATGATTATTACAAATTTTTCATTTCTACTAACTACAATACGCAATAAAAACTCTCACACATTCATCCATATAAAAATAAAAGCGCAATCCATCTATGTATTAATAAAAGCCTAGTATTCTGCTTAATTTAGAAGAATTCATAGTTATTAGTGATACGAGGGAATTCAATTGTATTATATTTTCGTAGATTCCTTCCTTGCGGTTTTAACACACATGTGCGAATAAAAAAAAAATTGCAGATAAAAAGGCAATTATTTGTTTTTATTATTGTTTTTTATACTCACAACACTCGTTTTGTTTTAATATTTCAATCCTATTGCAAAATTGTATGCAATAATTTTACTTTTTTTGTTGTTATATATAAAGAAGATAGGAAAAGAAAATCGATTTTTTCTTACATTTATTTTGTCACGATTGTATGTGTTAAGAAGCACTCTGATTATTTGACACTCAGATCAAATCAATCTATTATTATCTATCGGTTTCAAAAAATTTGACTTTTATTTGCAGCGCACTTAAATTCTATTTTATTCTCCTCGTCTGTAGATTTTAAAAAGTTACTTTTCAAAATATATTTTTTGGTTTTTTTTTTACTAATTCAGTCGACGCATTTAGAAAATTGGCCGTACCCCGACCAACCGATCGACCGAACGTCGTTAAAGGCTGAACTGGCAATTCTACACGAACAATTTTCGCATTTTTTCACTTCATACAATCGCGGTCACATACACACACATAAAAATTTTCAATTCAATATTTCATATACAAACGATGAAATTCTTAAAAGAATTTCTAATGAAAAATAATTACTACACTTTTAGCTCAACTTTTTTACAAATTTTCTCAATTTTCAATAACGATGAATTGCCAAAATATTACTTTATTTTTTACGTTTTATGAATTCAATGGCGAATTGAAGAGCTTCAGATTAGCCAGTGTTACCTGCAATATGTAAGGAAAAGGAACTTTTTCATGACATCTGTTTCGTCAAAAAAATCCAGAGTTGTTATAAAATAACGAATGTAGAAATTTTAACAACTCGGCTTAGGCTGACCCGCTTTAAACATTGGAAATGTTAAAAAAATATGAAATTAACTTGACATGCGTAGAATGTAAAATTTTACATAATGTATGTTGTATCTGTGAAGCTGGTACTGGGTATGGTTGTTGGTGTACACCTTATTGCTATAAAGCTGGTACCCTGTATGAAATGCAGAATTAATAAAATGAACATTAAGAAATTCCACCAACGGTTATCAGAGTCCCGTGAAGTAATTCATTCTATTTGAATTAAAGAAGGAAAGTTGGCTAATATTTCCATTTTACGTTTTACATGTGCAAGCAATTCTACGCCAACGTCTAACTCAGCCTAAAGTTTTTATAGTTTATAGTATGTAGAAGCCATTGGGCTCCTATAGCCCAAAAATTGTTTGTTTCTTCTTCTTTATTGCAAATTATATCGAAAATGGACCAAACTGGTTAAAGGATGCGCCTATAGAACAACACATACTGAGAGGACATTTGTTTTCAAAGCAGAAAAATTTAGGTTTTTTGCTCCTTACATGTAAATCACTGATAAATATTTTTACATGTAAAATTTACGATAGACAATAGACATGTATGTTGAAAAGTGCGCAGAGCACAGAGTTGCTTGTAATAAATAAGAAATAATAAGAAAAATATGAAAAATATATGAGAAAAAATTGCAGCACTGTTCAGATAAAATCTCAGGTTTCGCTTTGAAAAAAGATAAAATCTCAGGTTTCGCTTTGAAAAAAGATGTTACCATATTCATATTCATAATCATATGCGCGTAAACATATTTTCTTGTCAAACAAATTTGTTGTCAATTTCACAAGGAACGACATATCAAAGCCGCTTTTCTCTTTACGAACGACGCTCATGCTCGTCGCAACATTTGATAATTAAAAATGCTGCGTCTGTTGAATGTGCTATGGAAACGGACAAGGAGAATGCAAACCCATCGCCTGTGTGGTTCCGGTTGTCAAGATGGCACCATATCGGTTTGTGTTGCAAATTCGAATTTTTGTTTACATTTACCATGCACCTGCTATTTTTTTCACTAAAAAATATATACAGCCAACTGTAGTAATTTTACAAAAAAGAAAAGAAGAAAAATGGCAATGTTGGTCATCTAAGAGACTGCTTAAACATGCTTCGGGGAAAGCGTATCAGTAAGAAATCAACAACCATTTTCAACATTGCATATAAAAGTCGGTTTTCGAATATACGATTCGGTTTCTTTATACACAACTTTGTTATCCTTTTATCTGCTTCCTAGGAAATGCTTATCTTGACCACATGACCTTTCATACCTTTAACAGCTCTTAAACAACATAATTCAACAAAAAAAGTTGTTGTTCAGCGTACTCCGAATTTGTGTCTTCAAATATCATGTTTATTGTGTAGAATATTTTATCGTGGGCGTGAAATTGTATTCTGCAAAGTATGGATAATGGACTGACGAGAGTGGAAACACAAAAAATGGATCCAATTAGTTTTTCGGAAAAAGTTTTCAAATGTCTAGTAAAGCTTTCAACAAACATGAAGAAAAGAGGGAAAAAATGTTGTAAATTATAAGCAGCAATGAAATAATTAAAAAGGAGTGGCAACTCCATTTCAAAAGTATTTTTTTGTGTTCAATTCTATGCTCGTTTAATGTTCTTTTTCTCGTCTTGTAAGTTTTTGTGATTCATTTTCTATCAAAGGATTTCTTACTTAAAATTTGACAAGAGCTAAAAGGATATATTTAGCAAAATATTAATTAGTGTTGTCGTTAAACAGTCGATAAGTGCACAGGTGAAAGAGATTGAAGCAAAAAGGAGAAAAAGAAGAGTGCGTTGAAAATGTCATCGTTATCAGCCTCCGCAGAGAATGTGTCAAGCGGTGGTAGTGGCGCAGGTGGTGGTGATTCCAATTCGCAAGATGGTAGCTCAAGTATGTGTTTGGAATTGGCCTTGGAAGGTGAGCGTTTGTGTAAAGCTGGCGACTGTCGGGCGGGCGTCGCTTTCCTTCAGGCAGCCATCCAAGCGGGCACGGAGGATTTGCGCACCTTAAGCGCCATTTATTCACAATTAGGTAATGCTTACTTCTATCTGGCTGATTATCCGAAGGCTATGCAATATCATAAATTGGATTTAACTTTGGCACGTTCTATGAACGATAAGTTAGGCGAGGCTAAATCTTCAGGTAATTTAGGCAACACATTAAAGGTAATGGGACGTTTTGATGAAGCTGTTATTTGTTGTGATCGTCACTTGACTTTGGCTCGTCAATTGGGCGATAAATTAAGTGAGGGACGGGCCTTGTACAATTTAGGCAATGTTTATCATGCCAAAGGCAAGCATATGGGTCAAAGAAATCCTGGCGATTTTGGAGATGATGTTAAAGAAGCTTTAAGCAAAGCCGTCGAATATTATAAACAAAACTTGAAGCTAATGCGCGAATTAGGTGATCGCAGTGCTCAGGGCAGGGCTTGCGGTAATCTTGGCAATACCTATTATTTATTAGGTGATTTTCAAGCAGCTATTGAGCACCACCAAAATCGTTTGCGTATTGCCCGTGAATACGGCGACAAGGCAGCTGAAAGGCGCGCCAATAGTAATTTAGGCAACTCTCATATATTCCTCGGTCAGTTTGAAGATGCGGCGGAACACTATAAACGTACGTTGGCTTTGGCTGTCGAACTTGGCGAAAGAGAAGTGGAGGCACAAGCGTGCTACAGTTTAGGGAATACGTACACCTTATTAAGGGAATTCGGTGTTGCTATTGAATATCATCGACGCCATTTGGCAATAGCAAGAGAATTGTGCGATCGCGTTGGTGAAGCAAGGGCTTGTTGGTCTTTAGGCAATGCCTATTCCGCCATAGGGAAACATTACGAAGCTTTGCAGTACGCGGAATCCCATTTAAGGCTGGCGAGAGAGCTGCAGGATAAAGTGGGAGAAAGTACGGCTACCGTTAATATCTGCGATTTGCGTAAGATACTTGGATTTCCAGAATTGAAACTTCCCATTGAACTTGAAGAACGTTACGAAGACACAGAATTTCTCGGAGAACTCGATTCGAATATCTCACAAGGACGTATGGTAGGGTTTTTGAAAATTTGGATGAAAATGATGAGATTTCGCATTTTTTAAACGTTTTCCTAGGTACGCGTGCGCCGTCAATCAATGGAGCAATTAGACTTAATTAAGATTACTCCCGATGGTAAACAACAACAAAAGCAACAGAATTCGAAAACAGAATCGAAAAATAATTCAAAAGCTCAAGATGATGATTTCTTCGAATTACTTTCGCGTTCGCAATCGAAGCGAATGGATGATCAACGTTGCGCCATAAAAATCGGTAATGGGCAAATACCGTTCTTATCGCCGACATTCGCAACTGGAGAAACTCGTGCACCCGAAGAGCTGCAAAAGGTGATGGAAATGGACAAAGAGAGGGTGGTTGCAGCCGAAGCAGCCGCAGCTTATCCGCCAGATATCAAAACTATTGACCTAAACGCTAGCAATAATAGCAATTCACAAGGCAATGCCGGTGCTGGCGCCACTCATGCTGTATTGGCTAGAAGTCATACGACAACGGAACAACCAGACGATGCCTTCCTCGACATGCTGATGCGTTGCCAAAGTTCACGTTTAGAGGAACAGCGATCCGAATTGCCAAAGCCTAATCTTGTGTTTGATGCTGAAACGCCTCGTCAGATTAGTAACTTTGGCCGCGCAGGCAATACTGTGCCAGATGATGACTTTTTCTCCCTCATTATGAAAGTACAAAGTGGCCGCATGGAAGATCAACGAGCAGCTATACCCATACCACGTCGAGATGGTACTAACGCCAACAACAATAATAATGTTAAGTAATTTAAGTGTTGGTTCATCTCTCCAAACCAAAAACAGAATTAAGAAACAAAGTCCGTTTTCTTCAATGCATTTCTTTACCATTTTTAATAATATTATACTAATACTCAAATTAAGCACAAACACACAACTATATACATATATATATATATATATATATATATATATATAACCACATAAAAATTGCACTAAAACATTTCAATTCTTAAACCTGATCTTTCTATTCCATGAATAAGTTGAATAATTTAACACAAAACAAAAAAAAAAACTCAAACTACTGCAAGTCTAACATTAAGTTATATAAACCAAAAATCTACAAGAAAAAAAAAGAAAAAAAAGTAAAAAAAAAAGAAAAAATGAAATGAAATTTTACCAATTTTTACAGAAACAGAAAATATTTGATTTCTTTTTTCTGGCCATAGTGCAAACATAATCAAGATACGCTGTTGCTGAACATACAATTGAATCATAAAAAAAAGAAAAATCGAAAAAACATAAGAAAAGAAAAGAAACCTACAAATTATTGCATCATTTTTCTAAGCCCACATTTCTAAATGTAAGTCGCTGAATATTTTCTACCAAAACCATAAACGAATAAGTTGAATAATGTTATTAATCCAGGAAGCATTCATAGACATATATATATACATGCATAAAAATATTCCAAATAAAGTTTGCCAAATCAACTTGAGAAACGAATCAATTTCTCATGCCTGGAACCATTTATTGCTCATCGCTTAAGGATGTCAAGGATAAGAAGCTTGTCTTAACAGGAACAAGAATCAAATTAGCTTACTCGCCGATCTATTCGTTTGTCCATGTGTCCATCTGCCCAATTGTGTAGTAGTATCTGTTGTAAACATTCACAATTTGCAAAAGAATTTAAAAATAATTTAAACCGATCAAAGGACAAGCCCACTACGTCCATCTTTAACTATAAAGGATATCAAAAAATTCTTAAAAAAACCGTTGACAATACTACGTGAGATACATGTTTTATCCACATTAACTTTCATGTTTTTGTGTATAAAGCGAACAATCAATAAAAAAAGAAAATGAGAAAAGTTTCTTGAGGCGGCAACAAGACGGTCAGTTGCCTATGAATACTTGGAGAACATCTACTTTGGAATTTATCACAAATTCTAAAGTACTTACTTAAATAATATCTGAACTAGGGTTCGAATTTGTAAGCTTAGGAGCTATCGCTCAACATAGATGAATTCAATCGGGCCGAACCATTTATCATCGTCAAGCCTATTCTTTGTTAAGGCTGTAAAGCTGTGAAACTCATTACCACTTCGTATTAAAAGGATTGTTAGCGTGAAGGGCTTTAAAGGAGCCATTCAAGCCCCTTCCGTAATTTATGATTACGTCTACACCTGTGTCTCGATCTTATACTCTATCGATGTCTATAAATTATTGTTGTTCGTAAGTGCGCCACAATAGATTTTATTGTCTTAATATTGATTCATAATAATGGTGACTATTCTTCCTCTTCTTCTTATGTTGTTCAGCAAATCAAGAATCGAAGATTCGCTGTAATGTGTAAAAAAGGTTCAATGGGAACCCGAAATTCTTTATTTGAGCCTTGACGAAGTCACGGGTTAGCTTTGGTATATATTTTTCTTTTCATTTGTTTATTTTATTATTTATTTACATTTCGTAATTAAATTTTATTTAAATCAATATCTTGTTAATTGTTGCGCGTTATACGTCCACCGAATTCTTTTTTTCCTTTTTCTCATTTTTAATAGTAAATTATAGTAAACTTAAATTAATATTTTCCGTTGAGCATTGACGATTAGAAGAGTACAGGCAGGCTCTGCTATCTTTGTTTCAAAAAAAAAAAATTTCCAAATTTCGAAAGATCTTGAAGTAGAACTCAAGTGGGCATGAAAAGTGTGTTCTTAATATGAAATGTCAGTAAAGAGTTGGATAGAAAAAAAATTTTATTTTTATATTAATTTTTGTTCATTTACATTTAAATTAAAAATTAAAATTAATTAAACTTATAAATTTTAAATTACATCACACTATTGATGTTTTTGATGATCCATTAATTTTTATAAATAATATGTGTAAATGTGTAGAAATGTTTGTATGTATATACAAAGGCTTTTAGACGGCATTAAAGCGATGCGTGTCTAAGCAAAATAATGCAGCACCAATAATTAAATTAATAATCAACACTCGGAGCTTTAATATCTAATGGTGGTCGAATACTTTCCAAATCATGTTCAGGACTTAGTACGAAAATTGGTGCGGGAAATTCCGAGTCCAAAGATAAGCTAGATCTTCGCGTCTGATATGGTGATGCGTAAGCTAATTGTGCCGCTTTCTTCTCTTTACCGCGCTTAAGCATAACGTATACAACGAACACACAAATAAGAAAGGCGGTACTACTCGCCGTTATGAAAAGTGTCAATTGAATGGTACCTTCATGCGATACTACTCGAGCGAAGGTTGCTTGCTCTAGCCGCCTATGGACAAATTGAGAACGTGTAATATCGGATAGGTAATGACCGGAGCCGAACTTAAGATTACCATCTAGTACTAACGATTCAAGGGCGAATGCTAAATCAATTTTATTATCATTTTGTAATTCAAACCTTACTACGGCGGTACCGGTACCGTCGTAATTCTCTTGAACTCTTAAATTAACCAAACTCTCCCCCAACATTTGCTCCAATTCGTTACGAATAGTAGTGTAAATATTTTCGACTGGTTTATCGGTTACATTTTGCAAATATAATTCAACCATTACGATGGAAATCGGTGTCTCTTCACATTTGTGAGTTCCTTTCTCAAATATAACGGAAGTTTCCAATTGATTGCCTGCCGTATCAACACACCAGCAATACTGTTGATTGCATTGTGTTGGTAAAAATGCGCCATTTTCATCGCAAGAAACTGGAAATGGTGCTGTATTGGCAAGAGAACGACAACGTGTTGTTGTCACCTGAAGCGGTGTCTTCACCGAATCGATATACAATTGTGAATCCCACAAAGAATTTGCCAACTCGTGTACTCGCTCTGTTACCGAGGCTTCAGCAGCTGTTGAAGGATTAGTAATTATATTACTCACATCCTCTTCCAAATAATTATCGAATTCAATTAAAGTAGTTATCTGATATATCAGCTCCTCCATTAGCAGATCGCTGGAGTTCTGCGTTGTTTGTTGACTTCTGCCTTGACGACTGTTACACATGGGCTCTTGATCGCGCGTTAAAGTTCCCTTTAGGGGCGCGCCCTTTTTATCGGCACACCAGCACACTGCAGCATCAAGCGAAGGTGTACTGAAAGAGCTATTTGAAGCGATGAAGTCGGGTTGTTTACCTAAGCACTGCACTGGACTCCAATGGCCAGTAACGGGATCACAACGTGGCTTAAACCAAACCGACGAGTGACCAGTACGCTGCGCAGCCAAATTATTCTTCAATTTGAGTCGTTCACATTGTGTAAGAATCGGACATACGGAACTGCAGGATACTTCATTTTCGAACAAGTTCTTTGTGTGACAGGCACTGTCATCTAAATCGATCATCACGGCGACACAACGATTCACCTTTGGACTGAAGCGATACCGCGTGACATTGTATATCGAAGTTTCTTTCGCTAGGCAGGCATTATTTAAAGATTCAAAGCAAACGTCTCCTGCAAGAAATCAAGAGAGTGAATTAAATCTAAATTTTTTTGAAAGTTAGACTGCAAATTGAATAATGTTCCGATTCCCAAGTGATATCCAAATGCAAAGCAGAACTTACTTTGTTTTGTACAGCAAACGCCGCGATTAGTGACCGGATTTAATTGACATGTGTGCGTAGTAGGACACGTCTCATTCTCATTGTGGGGGCCGCAGCTTACTTCTGAATCGCTTTGTTTTAAAGGGCTACCTTCCGGACATACCGATTCCCGCCTCGGAACACAGATCGGCATTTTTGGACAGGGTGCATCGACGCATTCTACGGAAATCAGTTGGCATTCTTCACTCGCTGCACAATTTATTTCATCGCAAAAGTTACGACACTCACAAGTGTGACAACCGTTTGGGTTTACCTTAAAGCCTGTCTCACATTTATTTTTGCATGCTGCCTTCTTACATTTATAGGCCGAGTTCTCTTGACAAACAGGTGAAGAACCCTTTATTCGTGTCCCGCTTAACTCTTGACCGCTGTGATCTACACACCAACAGAACCCGTTAGGTGAGCACTGCACGCGGTTCCATTCGCCTGTCTTCGCGTCGCACTGAGCGATATGCATTTTCATAACAGGTATACCCAATTCGGAGGACTGATGCATTTGTATGCTTTGCAAGTGTTGACAAGCGGTTTTCATTTGTGGCAGTACGCATTGAGTCCCGCAACCGTTCGAGCAGCAGCGTTTGGCACCTTCACAGTGGGAATCGGTGCGACATTCATAAGCACAAGCATTGGCGTCCAAATTGTCGGGAGCAGGTGGCACGAGATATGGACACTGACCTGGTTTACGTGGAAGACAAGCCGGAACCGGAGGACAATATTCGTCATCGCATGAGACTTCCACCACGCGGCATTCCTCCATCTCACTGCAAACTATATCGGAGCAAGGGTCGCGGCATTGACAAGCTGGACAGCGGGTTTTGGAATCCAAAATGAAACCATACTCGCAACCCATACGGCAGGTGACGTCCAAACATTCAATACTTTCGCGAAGTTCTACGCAGACCTCATCGGTTATATTGAAGCCTCTCGTGCGGGGTATTTCGGTACCAAAGCTGTCCACGCACCAGCATTCTTCCACTTCTAATTCAATGATTTCTTGATCACTCAAGACACGTTTAGATCCGGGGATAATTTTTTTAAAATTGGTCTCAAAAAGTACGCCCACATCTTGTTGTCGATTAGGGTGCATATCAATTACTTTGGCGTTGCGCCCCATTATTGGAGCCGCCGCCTCAACTTTAAGCAATCTGTCATCCACTCTGTATAGTTTTAGCCGTTCCGTTTCCCGTTTACGACGTGACCGGCTAGCGTCGCTATTGTTAGCTAAAAGCATTCTCATGCGTCGTATAGTGTTCTCTTCCAGAATTTTGCGTTGTTCCGCACGTGTAACTTTTATCTTTCGAAAAGTGCACTGACGCTCACTATACTGCCCGTCTGGTGAGCAATGGGGTTTTGAAATGGCCAATTTCATGCCTTCTTCAGTGCCCTCCATACGTTCCGAGAAGTCACGCAGATATTCACACACTAATCGAAAACCCTTATTATATATATATACATATATTCAAGAGGAAGTCAAGTTAGACCTACTTGTCTGTTGATGGCTCTCGGTCTGAGTTTCCGCTGCCTGGATATCTTCTTTTGTTGTATTAGGACAACAGACGCTTTCACTGGATTTGTGCAATTTTACGCATTCGTAGTCTGTCGGACAGATTACATGCTTAGTGCTAAAAGCTCGGGAAGTTTCTTCAACGGGTTCAGGATCGTAAAACGACTTGACTTGCCGGCCGGTCAACTGAGTTTCGGTATCTAAGGAAATTAATTTTAAATGAACGTATTTTGTTAACTCCAGTTCACTGATACTTACGCTCAGTGCAGTATAAAATTTCGTTAGTTTCGCTATCGGTGAGAGGAGTCCCCACTTCGCAGGGATTGGTGTACAACAGATCAGGCTTACAAATCGGCCAGGAAGCACATAGACTGGATCCCGATTCGCATAAGCGATCGACAGCTACCTCACAATGATAGCCTGATGCACATTTGAAACCCTCACATGGGTCCGAGCATTCACACGTCGGACAATTGTAATGATCGTTCTGCAGAATAAAAGACAAAAATCGATTGGCGAATATTATAAAAGCAAAGAACATGGTCATCACCTTGAAACCATATTCGCAAATGGCGGCGCATATATTTGTATCACATTTCTGACGATCAAAGCTGCGACCAAGTTCGGAACGACTAATCATGTTCTCCCAACCCTCGCAGGTGACAGTTTTCGCCGAACCCATAGTTCCGCTAATTTTATGGCCAGAATGAGGATCAACACACCAACAAACCAGGCCATTACGTGAGCATTGGCGTGGGGAGAATATTCCAGTGGAACCATTACATTCCGGAACATAGCCACGGCCCTCACGTTCATTTAAGGCTAATAGATCCGATAGAGCCCGCGCCTGCTGGCATGTGGTGACATTATGAGGTTGCTGACAATTGAATTGACACCCCTTGGTGAAGCAGCATTTCTCCATATTAGAACATTCTAAGTCGTGGCTGCAAGGTGTGCCGCATATGTAGCCAGTACTATTTGAGTAGTTTTGCGCATCTGAGGCTGGACATAAGCCCGGTTTATTGAATTTTAAGGCGTTCGGGCAACAAACTCCGTAATCATTATTGCCCTCAACTAGGCACTGATATAAAGGCGGACACTGAGGCTTGCCGCTATCCAAACCACAAAGAAATGGTTTCATTTGCGTCTCATCGCCAATAGCTAAAGGCAAGCCAGCTGGGCAATAATTTGCTATTGAACGAGCCTTCTTACATGTCGGTATGGGAGGACATGGTTCACCCCTGCATTTTACTTCGGTCAATTGGCAGGATCGACCACGTGGACATTGGATACCTTCACAAGCATCACGACAGCGGCACTGCGTGCACCCCGTGTTGGGATCCCGGGCAAAACCTGATGGGCAAAACATACGACAGGCCGAGGCTGGGCAATGCGCCGGTTCTTTGCATTGCACGAAAGAACGGGAAGCATTACGAGTACCAGGTATCTCTATGCCGTATTCATCCACACACCAGCAACCTTGACCTAGTTTGTCATCTTGACACTGAATCTCCTCGAACTGGCCGCTACGACTGCAACGTGGTGTACGCAAACTCACGCTTAAAGCTTTTGAACGTCGAGCCTCAGCCCGTCTTAAGTGTTGACAAGCGGTTAAATCGACTAAACGCACACGGGGAAAGCAATTGAAAGAAAACAAAAACCAGCATACATAAGATATGTTGTATCAGTGAATAGAAAAAACTCTACGCATGATACCGTTATCTACTATAAAAATGACGGTCTCGTGTGTATGATGTAATAACTTCGATTGTGTATTTATGTAGTCCAACCAACGTGGTTGGTCAACGCATTTTCAATCGAACTCTACACGCTAGACAATGAGTACATGTACATGTGTTGTTGTTGTTGTTCGTTCTTATTGTTGTTATTATGCATACGTGTTAGTAATATAATGCTTGTAAGCCCGTTGAATATGTTTGTTACGTTAAAGATCGCGTTATGCTAGAGAAATAGAAAGCAAAATTGCGCTAACAATGAGCGTATGCGATGTGAAAAGAAGAACCAGTTCACCGCATCCGAGCTGATAATAATGATGTTCTCAAAACCAGTTTGTTGCTTAAGTCTTTCGTTTTCATTTGTGTTTCCATATCAATGAAAATTATTTTGTTTTTCGTTTTGCTACATCGTCTAGAAAAAATGCAATGGATATTTCGCTAGGCATCCAAGCACTCAACACACACACACGCACACGAATATACACATAAGTAATCATTTCCACTATGATTATAAGCATAACATGACACTACTGACACAGAATTCATACGTCTCTTCAAACATCTCTCCAAAAATTGCTTTGTGCATAAAATCATGTAATTTTCATGCCTTTGAACATGTTTGAAGGCAACTTTGTGGATTACTGGCAACCTCGCTGGACATGTGCAGGCAAAACTGAATGGCCGAGAGCATGGCATGCCAAATATTATATGAGAAGAAGATATTATTCGCTTTCCTCGAATTGAATTAATCGAGGACATTAAACACCCAGTCACTTTGGGGGAAATTGTATACGTAAGTTATAAAATTATGCATTAAATTATATCCGTTAAAAAATGTTAGCTAAAATTTGATTGAGGATTTGCTTGGAACCACAACACGGATCTGCTACGATTGATTTTCTTTATCAATTTGTGACATTTCCAAAATTCTTACACACGCGCTGACGTTTCGACGTAGTGACTGATTTGTTTATATTAATTTATAATTTTACTTGTATCTACAGATATTGAGATTGAAATGAAAATATATCAGTATACTTAGGTTGATGAAGTAAACAGCTTTGATTGATCCCAAAAACTTAATGTATATAGACTCGGAAGTTGGTTTTTTTCTTCTAAAGACTCAATAAATTTCAATTTACCCAAAGGGTATATGAATATGCTTTAGCTTTCAATTTGTTACTAAATTTCTTTATGTATCATAAGAAGTCCTACGAACAATTAATAGAAGAAAGGTGTAATTGAGCCGGTTCCGCTTACTCTTCTCCATTCATCTCTTCCCCAAGAAAAGGTCGAAATTTCTTTTTTCCAACCTAATATTTTTGCAATGACGTCATAACAAAGTGTGCCCCATCCCCCACAAACTTTTGAAATCGATATGAAAATGAAAAAAAAGAAGAAATTTTAAAATGAAAAAGGGGAGGAAACATATAAAAAAACCCCAATTATTCTAGACAATGGCTTATGAAAAACATAAGATATTGGATACCAGATGATGGTTATGCTCAATTCTTTCTAACATGCTTAAATTTTTTTATTGTTATTCAAGCACATGTTAGCATAAAGCAAATGCGAACAGTGGTTGTAGTGTGAAAAATGGCCCAGATTTCAAACAAATGGAAAGAAAGAAAAAGCAAATGCGCACAACTCTCACTCATGACCGAGCATATCATCGAATCTATGTTTGCATGATTGTATGCAAAAATCTTTTATGTTTTTTTGAGAAGACATACTCGCACTTACTCTCGTAAGATAGGGTACAAAAGTCAATGACACGCAATACATTGGCATAAATTCACATGTGCACGTTTGTAAATAAAGTTTTTAATGTGTATGTGTGTGCATATGTGTGTGTGTGTGTGTAATTGTATCATGTTATTTGAGTGACTAAATAAATACGGCATTCACTTACCATGCGTACGTCCTGCTTCAACTGCGATCATTAAATACGTGACGATATATAAGAGAGAAGTCGCAGTGAACACTAATAACCATCGTTTATCGTAACGTAGCATAATTTTGTTTCGTTGCAAATTGACGGATAAATTGCATTAAAATTTTGTACTAATAAGTATTTAACTCAACTTTCCTTATCGTCTGTTTCCTCTGCCTTCATACAAGTTTTATGCGCTTTTTAAAAATATATTTATATGTATGTATATATGTATGTCTTCGCATGTACATATGTACATATAATGTTGCGGTTGAGTCGAAAAGCAAAACAAGTCACATATTTCGCAAATCAAAGAAACCTGCGATAAAGTTGTTGATAAACACACTTCACAGGCCGGGGATAAAACACTAAAATTAAAAAAAAAAATAATTTTTTTTATTTTCTTTTTTGGTCTTTTTTTTTAATTAATCAATCCAATCCACTTTGTTAATTATATTACTTTTGCGCAACACTTTGCTTCAATTTCAATAGTTTTTTATTGTTATCCAAAAAAAATGCTTGTTTTTCGTGTATGTGCGTGCAAAATATCTACTATCTACGATTATTTAACAAGTTCACCTTCAGAAACCACACAATCCAGAATTTGTCATCACACACTAATCGTTAAGCGTACGCACATATATATATATATGAAATCGTCGTAAATAGTCAAACAAAGTTGTTCAATAAAAACGAAAAAAAAATATTCAAAAGATGTTTCGCCACATGCAGTAATGTTTTCAAGAGGAAACGAAAAGAGAATGACAGAAAATCTTTATTCAATTTGTTGTAATGCAAGGGCTCTTTAGCGAAACATATGCACTTTTTAAAATTGTAGCTAATAAAAGATTCATTCCATCAGAGATTCTCTCTCTCTCTCTCTCTCTCTCTCTCTCTCTCTCTCACTCAGTCGTGTGATCTCCTAAACTCTATGATAAGTGGTTGGGAACTTTCGATAAATAATGCGAATAATTAGAAACGTAACAAGCTATGTTAGCGTAACATTACGCAAATGAAAATTTGCTTAGCAAGTTAGAAATTGGGAAAAACCGGATCTACACAATGTGAAAGTGCGTGAAACACGTAATAGACAATAGCGAATGTTATTAGCTGACATCGTGAGTTATTTTATCACAAGCTACACACCAAACTGGCAAAGGCATCCAAGTAATTTAACAAACCTACGCTCTAATAAGAAACCGATCGTGACACTGGTACCAAGAGAGAATGCTGGGGAAGGGAGGCTTAGTCACGCTATTCTACTCATCAAACTAGATTCTGTTAGCCAAGATTTCCACGTACAAGAAATCTGGACAGTCAGTCTATGGAAACTGATTCGTAAGATTTTGAGACTTTAGGTTTAATTGCGTATTATTAGTAGTATCCTAGTTAAGCAGAACTGAAACTCAACATGGCGCGCGGTTGAAGGGACACGTATAGCAAAGCAAGTTTGATCTTAGAGTGGCCAGAGGGACGGCAATTGACGAGAAAGATTTCTGCATTAGAAGACTCTTAAGCGAAGATGTCTAAATTTCATTCTACTCACACACAGCTTTAGGGTCTAAATTTCATTTTACTCCACACACAACTTTAGGATCTAAATTTCATTATACTCACACACAGCTTTCAGTTGAAAAATAGTTCAACTTGCATGACTTTAAATCTTTTTTTCTCAGCTGACACGAAATACACAGTGAGTGATGAACGATTGAAACTAAAAATGAGATTCGGCGACAACACCCTAAGTTCGTAAGCTAAACATGAGATTAATGCAAATGGAATGCGGTGGGAGTATGCATCGTTAGCACACTCACTACAACTAAGGAGTTGTAGACGACTGCACGCTAGAGTTTACGCGATTCCCATCGTGCGAAGGAACATCAGGGAACCCAAAGTAAAAAAAAGTTTCAAAAGCCTGCTCACGAGAGAATGTTCTAAAGCCAAACATGGGCTACTATATAACTTAGAAGCTCACCCGGAAGAAAGACGCAGGTTATGTCTCTGGTGAGTCAGACGATACTTTCACTCGCACAGAGTAGTGATAGTTATCTCAACTAAGCTATGCATTAAAAACTGATCAAGACACAGATACCAAGCGAAAAGGAAGAGACTTTCAGTTGTCAGATTGTTGTTTAACACAAACCGTCCAATAAACTACATATGCTCTCCATGTGTAATTACAAACTTGTTCACGTTCCTTTAAATCATTTTATGTAACATACATATGCGCGTGATTGTGTTGTGCCTTATTCGTCGATTTTTCTTCTTTTTGGGAGAAATAAAAAGAAGAAGAAAGACTGCGTGTTAATATGGTATGGTATGGTAGGTTAATATGTATGTAAACAAACATATATAAATTTTCAATAACTTTCACTGTTATTTGAAACTTATGGGCTTGCGTTGTGTTTATCATAAAGAAATTATAGTTAATTGCAATGTAAATGGAAAACTACGCGACTATAAGAGAAAAAATTCACAAGTCAAGAGAAGTCATTGCGCAAACACGCAGTCTTTCTTGTTATGTCCGTATCACTAGATGTAGGTATATTAAATTTGTTAGACCTTAGATTTTGCTAAATGTCTGTCTACTTTCTTCTTGCTGGTCGATGAATTAAGGTAAAGTGATATGTAATTAAACCGAACATATTCCTGTAAGGAGTACATTACTCTTTCTTCAAGGTTCTTTTGCTTTTAATCTCCTTGTCAAGAATTGCATGGAATGAGAGAAGAAGTGAAGTGAATGAGTAAAAGAATATAGTTAGCATTCGGACCTTTTTAATATTCAGTATACGGTTAAAAAAAACAAGTCTAGGAGAGAGATTTTGTGAAGCGATCAACTATTCCTTAAGCCTCCCGTATATACATTTATTAGTTGGTAGCTGCAGATAAAGCTTAAAAATGGGTGGGGGTGTGTAGTAGCTATAACCTAGCTTGAAACTCGTACTAGAGATTGATCGAATCGTTTCGTATAAATGCTCTTTCAAATACTTTTAAAAAATTAATCTAAAAATCATCTCCTCCCCCAGTCCCTCCTATCGATTGAATGGCCCAACTACGGTTAATAAAATATTTTGCAAATTGCCCAACAACTGAAGTGATGGGCGTTTTCAAAGCGGACTAAAATTATTTTTCCCAAGATCGCATATATTTTTCGCACGGAACTACTGAGCAAATCAATACTATTGTTATTTTGCTTATAATGAAAGACTGCTTCGATCACTCATCCGTAATATGCTGGCTTATTTAGCTATATATTTAGCGTTTCATATATTCGACAGATCCAATCTATTTTCATTGTCGTGTATGGTACCCAACGTAAGAACGCTTTAGATCAGTAAGTTGACTAAGTTACAATTAGAGTTTGGGGTATGAGGTATGCACCAGAAGAAAGTTTGTAAATCCTTCATAAGTTAGATTACAATTTATACTTGTTTAATGATATAGATTTATCTCTTTTAGTTCCTATTATAAGTGGATTCCAGAGAAATATAAAAATTTACGTGAATTCGTAAACTCTTCGGTTGGGCTCTGCCGTTGTTGCTTTGCTTCTACCTTTTCATTTCCCTCAGTTAAATTAAATGGGATCAAGTTATTGAATATTTGCGCTTTTTGTACCCTGCAGCACTTGCGATAAGTGTGTGTTAAGTGTGTGCGGTTGCTTGTAACATTCAGAAAGACTTGAGCTAAAATCACCTTTATTTTCAAAAGCGATTTAATCCTGTCTGTCCATCTGTCCTTCCATATATGCTTTTAATTGCAGCTATAGATTATAATTTTCGCGGCATAGATTAGATTGCTTTTAGGATCGTTCTCCAAATAATTCCTTCTCCTCGTTATAAGAGAAAATTTGAATGGAATGAGGTCAGCTTATGAACCATCTCCATTATAATCCTTCTAAGCTAAAAGCTAGTTCTTAATATTTGATGATTAAAGTTCTTTCAATATAATGATTTGATGTCATTTATCATTTACTGTCGTGAGTTGTTTCTACTCTGCGCACTCCTTCGAATGAAAAGGTTCTCATGATAAGAAGTAAGCCTGACTATGGCTCTATGAGCTCTGGTTTTTTTTTTTTTTTTTTTTTTTTTTTTTTTTTATAACAAAACTGGATAATAAACAATGACTTCTTTGACCAGAACAGTACATTCACTGTACTACTGTTGGAATTTCGTCAATTTAATTCTCGTGAAAAGTAATAAAATCTAATTTTTAGTATTGTATGACGAAAAGAAGAAATGAAGAAATTCGTCAAGTGAACTGACGTAGTCACTTAAAGTCAGTCTTGGCCGATTTGTTAATCTTGTTAAGTTTTCATTTGAATCAAATATTTATGCTAATGTGGTATAATATTTGAAGTTTGGAATTGCGTTTTGATTGGAAAATTAGATATCATGCATACATGTATAGATTATTTAATTATAATACAATCATAATTAATTAAAGATTTTTCTCTTTTCATCTTAAGCTAATGGCAGATATATGAATAGGAATCGTTTTAAGCGAATTTGAGCGCGACAATATATAGTGGGATTCAAAAGTTTAAAATATATCGTTATTTTGCCTATATTCATGTACATATATATATATATATATATATACATATAAATTCTTTTTTTTTTCTTTGTTGCAAAATATGCATTTTTGCAAAAATGTTAATATAACTACGGAGCGGAGAAATAGACGAGTCAGACAATTGTATGTAGGTATGTACGCATGTGTATGCGATCTGGTAATGAATATATGTCTTCTTGAAAGTTTTCTTTCTTCTCACTTAAATAAACATGCGCACACACACACACATATATATATATATATATTATTTTGCGGTAAGTTCGTACGGAGTCTGAAGAGATGATGATGATGATGATGATGACGATGATCAAGTCGCTTTCACTTTAGCGACCAACAGCAACAGTAGCAATGGCATTGATAATGTTGCCGCTGCTATAAGTTGATAAACACATAAAAAAAAAAAAAAATTGTGAAAAAAGGGGAGAAAAAACTGTTACAACTGAAAATATTTCCGTTTTTTTTTTTTTGGTTTTTTTTGGCTTTTTATGGGTTCATTGTAAATGCATTCACTATTTTTTTGTTTTAATGGCATTCATTACTTCTTGAATCACAACATAAAACATTTGGAAATATATTTACATAAATGTTCAGGTAAACTAAAAACTAAAAAAACAACAACGACGAACACGAATGACCACCAACAACTTTTGGCAAGTCACTGCACGTTGCTATGAGTGAAATTTAACTAAATTCGTGCTGTTGAAATATCGTTCAGCTCAACTAAAGCGTAAAAGTTTCCCTCAAAAATGTTTAGATTATTTACGCTTGCGGTTACAATTTTTGGTTTCTTTCCTTTTCTTGAGAAGTGAAAAACAATTTTTAAATTGTTAGACGACTACCTAAGAGAGCTTTGTTGGCCTTTGAGACGGCTCTTGCCTACTTTATCTATGGGTGGTGCTTCTATTCATTATGAATCAAATCATTTTGCATTTGTGGTCTTATAACTAAATAAATTTATTAATTCATTATGTTAATCAAATTGCTCAACCAATACACACATTCACATTTTCAACAAAGGTAAACTCTTACTAAATTACGCTTCTGCTGACTTCTTGCCCTTCTAAGCATCCGCGAGTTTAATCTATGAAAACGAGTCATAAGCGTTTGCTTCGAGCTTGAGATTTCTGCTTGATCATAAAAAGAATTCCCAGACGGATGGACTATTGAATACGGATTTCACTGGGTACTGGTTAAAAATCTTGGATCAATATGGGGAATTTTGTGGGCGAGATAACCAGAGCGAGATTTCTGCTTCATCATAAAAAGAATTCCCAGATGGATGGACTATTGAACACGGAGTTCACTTTGTATTGGTTAAAAGTGTTTGATCAACATGGGGAATTTTGTGGGCGAGATAACCACATTTTAATTACGAATGTAAGCTTCGGGGGCTGAGAAGAATTTATGATAACTTAAAAATCCCTCTCACAAGACCATGATGTGGAGAGACGGACTGGCATGGGTAGCATGGCATATAGTTTATGATTAATTTGAAAGGTCTCCGAGAGGCTTACAATGCAATTATGAAAATTATTCTTCTCTCGTAATCGCTAAAGTACTCGGATATGTGAATACCAAAGTTTCTCGGCCATGAACACATATGAGCATATCTTTAATGTATGTATGCTTATAGACAGATTCATTGGTCTTTGCTTACTTTTTATTTGTTCAAAAAATTTTTAAAAATCGCAACAATCTCAATCCTATATATATCTTGGGGAAATTTGAAAAACGATTTGTTTGTCTTCAGAAAACATACAAAACCTTAAGCTTTCGTTAGGAGCGATTTGGAAATTACCTTATGAGTCATAAAAATGTGGTTTTGCCTGAAATTATGTGCAAGACAGAATACAAGATTCTTATATAATCTACTCTTCAATGTTAAGAAATATTAAGACTAACGATGAAGATGCAGATTTTTCATAACCAAATGTTGGTTTGTACGTAGGAAATATGGAATAAATTTGGTTTGAATTCAATATTACCGCGAGGCTTGGCAAAGATGATGATAAAGAAATGACGCCGATCTCATGTGAAGGTTTAATATTTTTTATATTACCTTAAAACAGTGCTCGCTTATTACTTTTGTTATTTCTGCTTTACTTTCTTTCATCGACTTTCTTTGTAAACACGCAATGTTAAGATTTACGTTTTCAACTTAAACATACCCGACAACGACATACAAATCTATAAAACTATTGATATTCTTTAATGGATTAAGGGCGTGCCAGTTGATCGATAAGGAACCTTAAAGCGGTCTGCTTAAGTCTGCTAAATATTAAAGCAAATTTTTAAATCGATATGCACTCGTACCAAGAGACAATTAACAAATTCACTGTTTGGATGATAGTGGTTCGCATATGATTTCAAATGAAAATTTTCCGAACGTTAGCTTAGCATTTGTTGGCAATATTTCAACTTTTTTGCTTCACTTTTAGCAGCGCTGAGCAATATAATATGACGGACGGACATACTCGATTTCTCCAGTATGTAGGATGTCTATACAATACTTTTTAGATGTACACCATGGCTTTTGGGCTTTATTTATAACAAAAGAAAAAAAAAAAACCTTGTGAAACACTATATCTTCATGTAAAACTAGTTCGTGAAATGCATAATTTTTTTTTTTTTTTATAAAATTTCATTGATTATATTTATTATTTTTTATTCAATTTATTTCATGTTTTTTCTTTTTTCCATTATTAATATTAATACACCAATACACATGAGAGCGTAAACATTTTAAAATTAATTCACATTTTCACTCACTTTTCTTTTTTAATATTTGCTTGTAGCGCGCTTTAATTATCATTAAGTTAAAAATTTCTTTCACTCTCTCTCTCTCTCTCTCTCTGCTCTGCTCTATCCACGTCCTTCTGCACACACAATATACCGTTTTTCACTCTAAACGCAATATTTGTTTACAAAAAAAAAAAAAAAAAAAAAAAACCGAATTTTATCGAATGACAAGAAAATGAAAATGTATTCGTGTTTAAAAACACGACTACGCAACTATGCGATCGCAACTTTTACTTATAATTAATTCACGAGAATAAACAAGATCGCGTATATAAACTGAAACGATTGAGACGAACTTAACAACACGACGTTCATTTCACTAATAAACTAAAAGATAAAAGTGTTTGAACAATTTAAGCTATAAAACCGCTTACCACAAAAAAAAAAAATAAAACAACTAAGCTCGATATTAAGTCTGCATGAGGTTGGAGTTGGAGTAACCGAATACACATGTGTAATAATAATAATAAGTGCGTGCGTGCGTGCGTTTTGTCTTTGTGAAAACTACAAATTGAATTATAAAAAAAATAAAAAAAAAAAAAAAAACAAAAAAAAATATACTGTACATATCTACCCATACCGTATATATGTATATTCGTAGGTATACACATACATATACATTAACATGTGAATAAAAAAAATTGAAAACAATATCGCATTCAAAGTATTTCGTTAGTTTTTTTAAATTTTTAATACGTGACCTTCTTTATATAGTGAACACGCATCTATATATAAAACTTGGGTAATTCCATAATCAGTCTCTGACTTTATGTATAAAGCTTTATAATATATGTATGTGTATTAGCGCGCAACTGATTTTCAAACTATAGATAATTTTTAGTGACAATATTATAAATCACGTTTAAATCAAGTAATTTAGGATTTTCTTCTTTGCTTTTTTTTTTCTCACCATTAGGCGCTAAGGTGAAGGAGGATTTCAATTAGTTAGCTGAGTTACTTCAAGAGTATTGCTTGGTTGGCTTTTGTTTAGTTGTCTCGGGATTCTTGGCCAGTTATGTATGCTATGCGAGAATGATATGTTTATTAAATACCTGCACTTAATGATGACAACAACTGTGAGAAATGCCTTTTAAGGTTAGGTTACGAGTTACATAGGCTTTGATTAGCCCGGTAATAATTATTTCAATTTGGCTATCCATGACAGAAAGGGGTAGAAAAAATTGATGGAAATCTTTAGAATTATATTCTGGAAAGAAAGGTGTAGAAATTCTCATTCTTTTTCTTGTTGTTGTTGTTTTTTTTTATGAATTCAAGTCATATTATTATTATTATTATTATTATTATTATTCTAAATTTAGCCAGAGAATAAATTCTAAGTCTAAAGTCTTAAAGCACTAGCATTTGAGGCTTTCGGTTTTATTTTTATTTTTTTTATTAATATTATTATTATAATTATTATTATTATTATTTATTATTATTATTATTATTATTAAAAGCTCTACCGCACTTGACATTTGAACCCACGGCCATTGAATTGCTAGTCGAGACTCTTGCCTACTCGGCCACTCAGGTGGATTAACGCATATTAACGCATTGATCTGAACTAATCTTTCACGTTACGCTAATTGAAATAAATATGGATTATAATTAGGATCGTCCATCCAACTCTAATTTCTGTTGAATTATTGAAAATCGTTCGAAATTTAAAATCGCATTTATAAAACCTCTCACCAGCATTACTCGAAATTGTTTTGTGGTTCGGATAGTTTTTCAGATATAAAAAGCGCCCTATATTATGTTTGAGCAAAAGTCTTTGCCAAAATATTTAATTCAGTTTAATTATAGTTTCAACACTTCAAATTCACGAAAAGATATACGCCAGATGGCCGTAAGTGAAAGTGATATATATATATATATATATATATATATGAAAGCTACAATTGTCAAACGAGATGAATAATTGCCGCCAGTGCATATAATACATTTTCAGAACTATTCACAATATAAATCCTTCAGATCGCTTTGAAATCTTCTAACTCATATACAGTAATAGGCATGCATTTGCGAGAATTTCTTCAAGCGTCAAATACGTGTTTATTGACGCCTTCTATTAACTAAGTTTTAAAATTTTCTATTCGTGAAAAAATGCATCGCGGAAAATTGTCCAATTCGGGAAACATGATGAGTGTCATATTGAACTGGAAAATGGAGGAAGTAGCAACTAGTTCGCTTTTAGCAATCCTCAAAATAAGGCAGTTGGCCAGATGATAAGTTTTTCGTGCAGGGCATGTCTGAAATCATGGTTACATATATTCATAGTCGTCATCATTAATAAAATGAAAGATTACTCTCTGTCTGTCTGATTAAAACTTTGCCAACAATATTCTTTTTTGATGCGATTTCCATTCAATCCAAACTTTCTGCTGTTGAAAATTCCTTCAACTACGATCTCGTGCAGATCAGTAACATATACACATGCGTGTGTATGGCAGTTGCAGTAGTAAAAGCAACGCATAAAATTTATATAGTACACGTAATATCAATTGTCTAACTGTGGGCTTGGCGTTCTCTATTGTATATTATTTACTTATACATATATATATTTATTTATTTTTTGGAAGTTTTAATTGCATTACCCTTTTTTTCTATTCGTTTCGATGGATTACTCACGCCTCAATGCATTGCTTAAGTTAAGCAATAAAAAATAAGATTCGAAACCATAGGAGCTCTGATGGCACACATGCGCGGTTATCTATGCGATTGTTATACAAAAAAGAAAAACAAAAAAAAAAAAAAACACACTAGCTTCTCTTTTTTTCGTATGCAGGAAACTAAATAACGGTTCAATGATTTTTTCTTCAATCCGCTTCTTCTACTTTTTCTCTCACACAGAAGATAATATAAAAAAGAGATACTTGAACGTTTCGTTTTTAATTATACAAAAGTAAAAAGAAAACAAAAAGAAATCTGAAATTGCTCTTGAATGAAAACATGTAATAAAAACGCACATATATATATACAGTTTTGGAATCATAAAAGTCATTTATATTTGTTGTTGTTGTTGTTGTTGTTGTTGCTTATTAAATAGCTTTCGATTTGCATCAAATTTGTTTAGATTTTTAAATTTTCTTTTTTTTTTGTTTTATACTTCTTTTCTGTTTAACTATGCTATACATTTTGTATGCAATGTTTTGTTGTTGGTTGTTTTGCCGTCGTTTGTTTTGTTACATTTTGCTGTAATCTCTGTGTGTAATTAAATTTAATTTATTTACCCTTTTATATAATATATAAGTGAGGATGTGTCTATAATATTAAATATGACAATTTTCTTGTTGTTGTTGTTGTTGTTGTTGTTACTGATGTCTTTATCACTTAATACAATAATGTCGTCTTCACATTTATCTTTTTCTGCTTTTTGCGTCACCTTCATTTGATACTATTAACAAAATAAGTTACATATTTTTTTTTAACTTTTTTTTTTCTGTAGTTTTTCTGTTTCTTGTTTGTTACATAATCTAAGTATTCTACATAAAACCGTAATTAATATATAGTAATATTAATAATTAATTAATAATAATTAAAAAAAAAAAAACACTCTCTCGCATTATTATGTACAACTGTCAGGATGTTGGCTTTGTTTTCGTTTTGTTTTTGGCTCTTTCGAGTGCTCTATTGATGGACGTCTTGGATTACCTAGTGTTACTAAAGCACTGGCTACTGCTAGGCCAGCTGATTGACCGGCAGGAGCATGCTGTAATCCTCCTTAAAAGCAAGCAACAATAAGTGAACGCAATGCAGCAAGAATTCCAATTTCTTACCTGTGGGTAAACGGACTAGAAGTGATAAAACAGCAGCGCGGTTGCCGCTGCAAGGCTCTAAAGCTATTGGACTTGGACAATCCTTTAAAGTGATTATTTAAAAAGTCGTTTGCTTGACAGATTTCAATAGTTTATGATTACCTTTTTGCGTTTTTTATTCACATTAGTTATGCCCTCCATCGTCTGTGTCAGGTCAATGCTTTCGCGATTCTCCATTTCCACCAATACCTGTAAATAAAAGCTGGGTGAATTTTTGTACTTATTTTTCTCACCCCTCGGTCTTTCCATCATATTAGTCTGTCATGCTTTATATTTCTTCCCTCTTTTCATATTTTCTCTCTTAAGTATTAAACTCACTTGGGAAAATGGTCGACTGGCCATTTGTTCCATTTCTACAAACAGCCTTTGCCGACGGCGAAACATATCATATTTCTGTTTAATTTTCCATAATATGGCAGCCATTAATAACAATAAAAGGAAGCAAGTGGAGAACGTTATAAAAAATTGCTGTAAATTGAGCTTTGGATACTGGGAAAAAGCTATTTGTATCCAGATGGGTGGCTGAAAATCGTGCACCATCACATAAAACGTTGTCAATGAACTATTGTCTTCTGGCGAGTTACCAAAAATATATTCTGTTTTCGCGAAGCGATGACGAAATGTTGAGCAATTAATACTTCGGAAGATATTTTCGGCTTTAGAGCCCGATCGTGCAACTGAAATGTCCATTTTGGCTGGAACACTGCATGTTATGGTAAAATCCGCATCAATTTCTGGCTTAACGGGAGAATTTCTAAAGTTGATTTGTCGAAAGTGACGGTCCTCCTTTTTCGAAAGATTAAATGTAAACTGATAGTCAATGGCCAGCTCATAATAACACGACGATTTGATGGGGTCACCGTGGTAGTGATTTTGCGAATCGCATTTCTCGCAGTGATCGCCCACTATACCTTTGGTATTACAATAACATTTACCGGTGTCTGGATGGCAGACATCGCCCTGACTATTGCATTCGCATTTTTGACATTGACCGCCGTTGATAGGATTACCCCAATAGCCATGACTGCATTTCTCACAGTGGCTTCCGGACGTCAAATTAGAACAGGGTTGTTCACAATGTATAGAATCAAGACAACGTGAGTGCCCGTTACAATTGCAACGAGGACATGAAGTGAAAAACCACTGTTTTAGAGGGCATTCGGTTAGGTCATAGGGTTTCAAAGCTCCCCCCTCAACGCATGTCCCCAGACCTGTTTGAGAGCCGTCGTCACACCATCCACAAGCCGGATCGTCCAAGCATTGTGTACAACTATTGTAGAAACCACATTGCGCACTAGAAACTACCGTAGCATTTGTACTAAGTCTAGTAGGAGTCGTGCGGCATTTGGAAGTATGAGTAGTCCATTCGCGGCATTGACCATAGGGAAAACTTGCGGTGTAGGCATTCCGATCCACACACCTTTGTTCGTTTTGGCACCAGATGCAATCGTCATCGGTGCAGTTGTAACAGGTATTCAGAGTGGCGCAAGACGGAGGGCAGATTATTTCCTCCACTAAACGTATGTTTAAACTATTGCTCGACACATATGGGCGACATCTATTATGTTCTGGCTCCCAAATACATGCTGTGTTAGCCGAACAAGCGTGACAGCTGTGCAGTTGTTCGCATATTGCTATGGCAAGGAAATTCTCCGTTCCTGGGCAGCTTTCTAATTGTTTGACGTTTAATGGTGGTGTACTGGCAGCCACAACAAACTGTGGTTTTGATTCTTGATTTTGTTGCTGATGCTGTGTAGTGGCTTCATAGAACACCGAAGTAACTGAGGTGATTTCTCGACACCGTTCCTTTGTGCAGACGCCGCTGCCACAATAAGTACAGCCAAACGTGTTCGAAACACACGAGGGACAATTGTTTAGTTCATGGCAACGTGTCACGTCGTTTAATAATTCGGATGTCATTGTTAGACGACTCTTCGATGGGCAGGCGTAATAATCATACTGTTCGCGAGCATAAATAGCAGAACGCTTCACTTCTGTAATAGGAATGCATCGCATTTTCTGAACATCCCAAATACATTTAATGCCAGGCCTAGCGTTGGTACACTTTTCTTGTTTGGTGTAGGAAGCGCAAAACCCTGGTTCAAAGCGAAGCATATCATTTAACAACTGCCCATTAAAACCTCCATAAATATAAAGAGCATCCTCAAACACTACTGAACTATGGCCAAATCTTTAAAGGAAAAAAATTGAATTACATAGGTATTAAGACACCAATTAAACAAACCTGGCCAAGTCAGCTTGCAGGTGGGCAGGCATATCCTGCATATGCCACGAATCACAGAATACATCGTAAACTAGCAAATCTTGGCTGTAACACTTGGCTCCATAGCTTTGCGAGGTATCATTATGAGTATTACCGCCAAATACTATCATCAAACCCGGATTCACAAAATTCGCTGAGTGCAAAAGGCGAGCGGAGGGTGCTGATGACAACAGAGACCAAATCCGTGTCGATGGCGAGTATGCGTATAGTTTTGAGCTTAGCACTTGACTTGATTCTGTTTCCGAAACGATGCCACCATAAACATAAATTTTCTCGGAAAGATAATCATAAGCGGCACTATGTCCGAAACCGCCCTTTACAACAAAACCGTAAGTATCAACAATTTTCCATTCGCGAGTGCCGAAATTGAACTCTTGCACTGTATTCAAATAACCATATTGTGGAGAATGTCCAAATATCGACACCATATATGGATAGCTATACTTGTCGCCAAACCCGGGCACTAAAGTGGCTGTGTGGCCGGAAATGCGCAAAGGGCCGCACATGGCATATGGTGTTGCAGTTGTGTTACAAGGTTCAGCTTTTACCGTTATATTTTCCCACATTTTGGCCGATACATCAAAAGCCCACAATTCATTTGAAATGCCTACTCCCTTTACCACGCCACCATACATGAAAATTTTGTCGCCATACATGACTGTAGACATGCCATAGCGACGATGCGGCACACTACTACCTTTTTCAATGTGCACAGTCTCCCAGACATTGCCGTTAAAGTCGTATGTTGTCATAAATTCTCCACGACCATAGGATTCGCCGCCTATGATGTACAAAGTGTCCCGCCAAACGGCAGAGGCGTGCGAAGCAGTTCCCGGTGGTGGCAGCGACTGTTTTGGATTAATATTTGACCATATGCCATGGGCTTTTAATTGGCCGCAATCGTTGCCTCCGTATTCTTTTTTACATATGCAACTAAAATAAAGTATCTATAGTTGGCTATGATGCCATGCCTCTAACCTTTACAGGACATTACCTTTCTTTTTCAATGCTGCATACGCCGTGTCCCTCATTCGCTGTGCAATCGTTAGGACAAGCGGCTATATTACAAGCTTCTCCTCTAAAGAAAGGATCACAGATACAAAAGCCACCTTCACATTTGCCGTGGCCTGAACATTCTAGTTCATCCGTATCGCTTGGGCAAACGTCCATACGATATGATAAATTAAAACCAGACATATTATAAGCATCGTCGCTAAAAAAGTGCAATAATGCTGTACCCGAACGGGCAATGACCTGAGGTACACTGCGTATGGAAAAATTGCCTCTATACATAAGACCGCTGAAAAAAAATCACTTAAGTAAGCTAAACCAAGGATTAGAATAAACAGAAAGTACCTGAATACGGCTAAAAGCGACGAATCTACACTGTCGCCGTCGTATATGTATAAATGATCCCAACCGCACTCGGTGGCGAACTCACGTAGGTGCATCCGTATTGTTGGAGGCTTACTATTGTGTTTGCGGCTCCAGTGTAAATGTCGTGTGTCAATTAACCAACTGCACTTAACACTCACAGAATAATTACCAAAACCATCGTGAATGGTTCCGGTTGAATGATACATCCTAAATAAATTAAAGAACAGTTTAGTAAGTTTTCATTCTAATAAGATTTCTGTAAGAAGTCTCTCTGTTGTTAAAGAAATACAAGAAAATATTTGTTTACAAAAACAATATGTGTAGGCTTTAAACCACAATAGGTAAGGATACCTCACTTTACCGCCACAAAATTGGCATTCGGGTCCTTGCCATCCATCAGCACATAAACATGTATCCTCTTTACATTGACCTTCATTTTGACAAATGCCGCCATGAGCCGTGCAATTGTAGCCCGATACTTGTGTCAAATCGTTAAATCCAGCGTGCACCAGCATCATGAACATTAACATCAAACATTTTCGCCTGTATTTCGCATTGAATAATGTGAACGCACCTCGCTGCATTCCACAACACTGTGAAGACATGCTATTATGCTTGCCGCAGGTCTCTTTTAACATCTTCTCCCTCGGTGCTATGTTGTTAATGTTACTTAGCATTTTTATGCGCTGGTTTCACCTACAACTTATTTATCTGTTCTTTTTTCAGTACTTGAATCCTTTAGCTTTTTCAAAAACATTGTTTAATCAATTGTCGCCAATTTGAACAGATTTTCTTCTTCGATTTTATTATGTTCAGCTTGCAGCCTTTCCCTTTTTCACTGTTCATACACTACGACAGCGTTGATTGTGTATTGAACTTTTGTTTTCATTATTCACACATTTGTTAAAAAAGTCGACAAAAACTAAAAATACTGTTAGGTTAACTCAAATTCTTGGCAATAAATTAACTGTTGTCTTTCCCTATTTAATAGGAAAATACGAAAAAATTTTTATTGAATTTTTCAATGTGGAATAATATTCTTTCAATTTTTTTCTCTTTCAGGTGAGTGAACTAATTTCTCCATGGTACTGCCAACAGCAATAAATAGTCACAACTTACCGTTTACGATTATCCAGGTTTCAAAATAATACGAGAAGTAACGATAAACGAAGTTAAAAACAACAAAAAGCGGTATGTTGATCGTATATTAAAAATTTGACAAAATTTATTGAATTAAATTAAAAAGAACGCTAGTTATCTGAAGCCATATGCGTATCGTTATATTCGTTGATTGTTTTAGCAATGGCTGCACGTTTATTTCTGCAGAAGAAGTTTTTAAACAACAACAGAAACAATACTATTGTCTCTAAACTTTTGAACGGTTATTGAAAATTCTCTCAAGATACATTTATTTATTTATATATTTATTGATACTTAGATAACCTCGATGCTATTAAGGCTGTTCAAGTTTCTCTGTTAAGAAACATAATCTATTCAAGTTTCTCTGTTAAGCTGAATAAACAAGAAGTAAGTTATTATGTTTCGAAAATTAATTGTTGTTAACTGTTATCGGTTGCCAAGCTTTTGCATGTTTGCGATGGCTTAGGGGTTCATTTGGTCCTGTACGGGTTGTGGGTGTGGCTCTACTCTAGTTGTGTACACGCTTTTTTTCTTTTTTTTTCTTTTTTCGGCTGAATGTTTAGCGATGCTGGAAGCCATTCTTTTAGCAAGCACTCACCTTCAAAAGAAATCCCTCATAGTGTCAAATAGCAAGCCTGGTTGATCTGCTTTGCAATCGTTTCGCTTAAGTAAAACCCATCCTTACGTATTAGAAATCAGATCTTTGCTATATAGCTTCAAATTTGATGAATTTTGTTTTCATTTTCTCTGGGTCACAAAGGCTTTCTTGGCAACACCACTGCAGATAAAATTGCATATTCCAGACCATCTTTTTTTAATGATCGCGCCGTGATACCTGCAGATTTGCAGATTTCTTTCTTGGCCACTACGATCGCTTACACTCTTTATTTCCACAAATAAGTAAAGCTCCTTGGTTTATCAATTGCGGGCTCAGACGTGATGTTATTCGCTTTATTAACAGGATGATATTTAATCGCACGAGGTGCAATGATCATCAATCTCCTGATCATATTCTATTTGTCTGTCCGAATGTTTCCACTTCTATTCACCACTCGACACTTTGCAAATTGTTCCTTTGTGGGGTTCATGACAGCAGCATGTTTGACATTTTGCATTCACACAACTTAGAGGATTACTCTGCAATCTTCTCTTTTTTTAAATCCTGTCCAGCGAAATTACGAACATATTCCCTTTCTCCCCCTTTTTTACTTTCGTACTTAATCAGTTCTTTCATACGACACTTTATACCCATATACTACGTTACTTCTTACGTTATGAAATTTATCCCACGTTCTATCTACGTGGCGGACGAGTATTATGCAAAATCCATAATAATTAAAAAAAAACAAAATTGGCGGGCGTTTAATACGCGAAAATAACAAGACATTAATCAAATACAGTTTACTATCGAAGCTAATCCTAACCTTATAAAGGCTCAAAAAAAGAGTTCTATGCTCACATTGAGCCTTTTCTACACATCACGGCAAATATTCGGTTGTTGATTTGCTGAATAGAAGAAGAGGAAGCTTGTAAACAAATATCTAAAATTGATAATTAATTTTAGCAAAATTGTAATCACAATTAAAGCATAAAATTTCACAATTTTACAAGAAGGACCTAAAATACTAAATAATAAAATAAAAATGGAGAATTTAGATGAAAATCCGCAAGAATATATCGTGGAACGAGTGGAAGGTAAACGTATTGTTGATGGTCGCGTACAATATCTCTTAAAGTGGTCAGGTTATGATTCAAGCGCAAATACTTGGGAGCCTGTTGAGAATCTCAATTGCCCTGATCTAGTAGCGCGCTTTGAGGAAACTGCATTTGAGAATGAATTCTTAGATGAAATTGAAGCGGAATCCAGACAAGGGCTTGAACCATTGAAAATTTTGGGTCTAACTCTGATTCAGAAAAGGCTTATCTTCCTAATGCAGTGGAAAGATGAAGAAGGATTGAGTTTCCTGACTGCAGCAGAAGCATACAGCAAGTATCCTCAACTTGTGATTAAATTTTACGAAGAAAGGGTAATGTGGGATTCGGACGAGGAGGACGATGATGCTCAAAGCGATAATCGTTTTGAAATCTAAAAAGAGCATTTCCGTAATATTAGTTAGAATTGAAAATTTCGAAATTGGAATTTCGGATCGAATAAAATTAAGATTTCAATTACAAAATTAAAAAGAATATTAATTAATTAATAAGAAAGAGATTCTGGTTGACACATTGAATCTCTTCCTCCCTTCAAAATGTACAAATGCTCTAACGTAGAATAACGAAGAAATATGAAAAGTGCACTTGTGGCGCTTCTTATGACAAAGATTGCGGTAAGAATTGCTGCGAACGGTTTTCGGTGGTTGAGAATTGCACGAATTGATCTATATTTTTGTATGTATTTTGCAACTTTCACGCAATTCGCAAATACAATTCATTTTGTTATGTGACATTCGAAGCAGAAGCCCTTTAAAAAAATTCTATCTGCCTACTTACTGTGCTGTGTTATGATTAATGTTAAGATATTCCTGTTTTTTGTGAAATCATTCTGAGAAAAGCAAGAGAAGGAAAGCCTAAAAAGAGCAGATCTTCCACAAAAGAAAAAAAAAAGAATGTGGCAAAAATCGTCACATTCTTTTATGCCATGAAGACAGAGAATATTTTGATTTGTTTCGGTTCGGAAGCGGTTTTTTTTGTGGTTTTGTCTCACTTTTTCTCTTCACTAATATTGAAACAACAAAGACGGCGGAAACGCGAAACTTGTGCGCAAACAAAAGTGAATGAATTTCGCCCATCTAGTATGATAATAAGCGATATTCGTTTTATTTAGCCCGTTCTCCAATAAGTGATTTGCATAAATGCTATACTCTCTTGCTTTTTACTACAGGCAGCAGCTTCTTTCCTCATGCATGCTATTCTCTATTAATTATTTTATAAATATATCATGTTTTTAGTAATAACTTTATAAACGCATTCTTTGTTTTTCTCTCTTTCCTTGCTTATTTCCACATCTTAATTTTCAAAACGGGGCATTGTTTGGAGAGTGGCTGTAAAAATGGTTTGATCCAAACACTTTTCAGTTTTATTCGTACTTCAGCCAAAACGTAATAATTATTGAAAAAAATGAAATATTGGTGGCATTACTGATAAAGTAAGGAGTAACATCATGCTGAATTAAAAAGAAAATGAAATTTTCGTTTTTTGCGAAAAACGTAAGGGGTAACATCGTCAAAAATCGAAAAAAATGAAATTTTCGTTTTTTACCAAAAACGTAACAGGTAACATCGTCAAAAATCGAATAAAATGAAATTTTCTTTTTTTGCGAAAAACGTAAGGGGTAACATCGTCAAAAATCGAAAAAATGAAATTTTCGTTTTTTGGCAAAAACGTAAGGGGTAACATCGTCAAAAATCGAAAAAAATGAAATTTTCGTTTTTTGGGAAAAATGTAAGGGGTAACATCGTCAAAAATCAAAGAAAATGAAATTTTAGTTTTTTGGGAAAAAACATCGTCAAAAATCGAAATGATCTCCTTTTTTCCGTATCCTTTCTTAGTTACTCGAATACATATCACTTTTGCGTCAATGCATATTAGGCTTAAGCTGCTTAAAGCTGCAAAACTCGAAAAGAAAAAGTGAGAAATTTATAAGGATTAGATTAACAATAATTTTAACGCCATACCTTGAAAATTGCTTGACATATGTTTTAGCGGCCATCTTCCTATCTGCATAAAAAATATTGCATATAAGTTTGTTTTCGAACCCCTAGCTATGCGCTTATATACAAAGCCCTTTAATAATTCGAGTTTTAAGCTTTAAACCAATGTAAACGTATTTTTGTATTACGTATACATCGTCTTCCTCTTGAAGACACATTAGATTTCGAAAATTTGAGGTGAGGAAAAACAATCTTGATCTCAATCTTGTTTCGTTTTTGTACTTCCGTCAGAACCCTGACAACGACCTAAATGTTTGTTATGAATGTTGAGCTTGCTCTTGCATTATTTCTTTTTTATTTTTTCTTTTTTAATTCGTAAATCAAGTCAAACCCTAGCGAAATAATTTCAACACTTCTAAATTTTCCTCTTATAAAGGTTTGATTACTGACTTGACGACGACGGCCAGTGATCATCTATTTGCCAGAATGATGCTTCTTAGTGAACTTCACTTGATTTGTACTTCTTTAAACTCGTTTTTGATTCTCTGCACAAATCTCTTGTGTCCAGAAGGATGTTGTCTCGTTTTTTTCCATGTTTGATTTTTATTCATAAATAATTGCTTTTTTTTTCTGTCATTTTTATATAATTTTTGGTTTTTGTTTAAAAACATTTCTGTGTATATTTTATAAAATAAAGTTTACTACATATCATCAATTTTTGGATTTAGATAAAAATTAACTGCAAATGATGTTCATCATGAACTTTAGCTCTAATTAAATATGTAAACATATGTGCGATTGAAATGTGGATGAGAACTTAAGTAAATTAACAAAATTGCATTAAAATATTAAAAAATAAAAAAGAAAAACATGACACTGTTATTAATTGTTCGTTACATAATTCAAAATAAACACATAAATAAGGAAAAATTTGAAATTTGTCTATGCGACGCACTTTAGATATCCAGCCCGCCCCTATGAATTATAAATCAAATTGAAAGACATTATTACAGGCTATGGAGCTTCACACTTGTTCTGCCGTGGCATTTAATCAACCGCTTTTAAACTGATTAGGTAATGAAATTGACTTTTGCATGGAATTTATAAACAAATCAAAGAGCGGATTGAAAATGTATCAACGAAATAATGTCATTCTAACGTCCGACGTAATCTTTTCATTCACCAAAACGCTGACATACCGGCGTTTGAGAATGAAGTCAGAATTCATGTATGTCGTCAGTTTCTAGCCAAAAGGTAACCATGGGTGCGCGGATTGTTTAAAGCAATTATCACATGATAACAGATCCTTCAAGAATAACGGGTTTCAATATGGAACAAATACAACAAATACACACAATTCTAACCCTATTTCTCCACTTACGGTGGCAGATGGAAAACTAATTGTGGAAAAAAGACTTTTGAAGTAAGGAAATAATATGTTAAAAAAAAAAAATGAACATTTGTGAGACGTAACTTTTTGAGAAAACAATATTTATAAATGTACTTTAAGAGATTCCATGCGCGTGATAATACGACGACGCAATTCAGAAAATCTGTAATAAATAAAATCAAATGTTTTTAATTTCAAATAATAAAACAAAAAAAGTAAATGCGAAAAATAAACTCACTTGTCTTTAATTTTTAAGACCTCACGCTCCAACTCTTGATCGTAGCGTTCCAAAATTGCACGGCATTCCGGCAGTGATAGATTTAAAAATTGAGCAACTTCGTTACTAAGAATATAAATAAAAAAAAAATTATTTTCACCATATTTTTTAAGGGTTTTTAGAAAAGTTAACCTTATTTCGTCGGTTCGTCGGGAGTCCACCAAAAATAATTTAGCTACATCCTCATGCGGACCGAGCATGATGCGCGTTATTAAAGGATATTCGGTTTCTTTGAGACGCTTTTGTTCCCCATTGTCGCGTATTATAAACAATGAAAAATTCTCGGCTGGACTATCAACTTTATACTTTTCCAACAATAAATTGATAACTTCCTGAGTGGTTACTAACGACGTGACCCACACAGACATTTGAGAACCGTATGGCGGTGTAAAGAACGAGGTTTCACGATTATAAAAGTGACCATTTATTGAACACCGACGTTTCAGTTTAGTGCGAGATCTGTAAAGAAAAAAACGAAAGGTCGTTGACACAAGTTCTTAGGAAAGCAATTTTGTTAAAATCTCGCCTTCTATTGCCACTGCGCCTTTTTATGGCTGATGCACCCGTTCGCGGTGGTCTCCTTAGGACAACACCATCTTCTGTTATGTGCAACGGCTGTTCCTCGACATTTGGCTGATCAGTGGTCAAGCTGCGACGCGTTGAGTTAGAATGAGTGCCACAGGCGGCGGTAAACATTTCTTCTGTCTGCGTTAACTCATCGCCGCCTACAGCACCACTATTAGTGGAAGCCAATGACCGTGGGTTATCTTGACGACCAGATGAATCACAATCACTCGCACCTTCTTTGGGATAACAATTCATTTGTATTTGTATAAAACGGGGAGGTATATCGCTTTTACGTATTGTAGCTGAAATATGGCCACCAGCACATCGTTTCTGCGGTTTTAATGTGGAATCATCATCATCACTGTCCGAATAATCAATACACGAGGGTCCAGATTTAGAACGATTAATACCTTTTTCGTAACGTCCATTTGTTAAAATTTGAATCTGCGCAGAGCCACTTTTTTGCAAAGGATAGGGGATACGTTTCTGAGCTGATCGTTCCGTTTTGAACGAGACTGTATCATGGATAAAAGAAGCATCTATTGACCTGAGTGCATGCTCACAATTGAAACTTTTGCTCATTGGATTTTCAGACGCATTATATAATTTTAATGAATCATGTATGCGGGATGGATCAATAGGTTGATTGCGTTTAAGCGTATCATCAGCGGGATCTTGAAAAGAATTGGCACCGTTAACATAGTCTTGATGAACACTACGTTTAAAATCCTCAAAATCCATAGGCTTCAGAGTGGCATCATCAGAAGTTTCGTAGTTATCCATGGTGGTAGTGGATGTTGTGGCATTCACATTAGTGCTAGTCTCTGTAGTGATTGTTGCTAGAGAGGCAGTGGCTGTAAGGAAATTATCCGAAGAAGTAGTGGCACTAGTGGTGGAAATTGGTGAAGAGTTATTAGAGGAAGAAGAAGTCTTGCTAATGGAAGACGCCTCAATATTACTGCTTTCCGTACTTAATTGGTGTGATAAAGTTTTAGATGGTGAACTATTGGAAGGGGTTGATGAAGAGGAATTTTGCGGGGAAGTAGAAGGCAAACGCATTATCGGCATAGTCTCGTAAACTTTGTCCTTTTCACTAATGCGTCTCTCCACTTGCAATAGGTCATCAATTTCATCCCAATCTAGTTTTTCCAAATTATCTAATTTCGAAGGCAGCGTAGAGCTGATACAATTTGTCGAACTGCTATTTATAGTGCTTGTTTGAGAATCACCTAGAGTGATATTGGAAGACGATTGTTCAGTGTCTTCTGAGTTTGCGCCATTGGTTAACGCTTCAACATTACCAGTGGTAATCGCAGAAGCTTCTTCAGGGGTAGTTGGTAAGTCGGGATATTCGTTAAGACTGCAAGAATCGAAAGTCATACTTTCACTTAGTGATACATCAGTAGAAAGGGCTTCCACTTGATCACTAGTCGTGGTAGCGGCTTCGTAGGAATCGCTAATTTCATTATTCTCCTTATCCGACAGGCTATCCTACAATGCGAAGTTATGTAAATAACAGATTACATTACAATATAAGAAAAGACATACGTTTTCGGCTTTGGATAAACGACAAGAGTTTCTTTTGCGCACAACAAAGGTACGCTGATCGTCGTCTTCCTTTAGATGTATAACCCCTTGCACACCCCAGTAAACTCTTAAAGCTCCCTCCAAAATTAACCGATTATTCACTTCACGGCTACGTATTTCCATGCTTTTATTGTCATAGAATTGATTGTAAACCTTAAATAAAAAGAATAAATGTTTGAGTTTTATTTAATAATATAAAAAAAAAAATTATAATAATACCTTTAATTTTGACTCTAAATGATCACGTGGCAAAGCAGGTCCCGATTGTTGTCCGGGTCTTTGGATTCCCCTAAGGCCGAAACTTTTATGCGACTCTACACGTGTACCATGACCAAACAGTTGAGGTCCAAACAACGCTCCATAGCATGGTACATGGCAATAAGGCACTCCTTTATGCTAAAACAATGGGAAGAAAAAAAATTCAATCTAAACTAATTTAGTTTACTAAAAGAGTTTATTTACCTCTGCATGTTGTCCGGGATTCAAACGTTTACCACATTCTTCACATCTTAAACATTCCGGATGCCAATCATAACCTAAGGACTGCTTACGCTCCGCTAAAATTTCCATAAACTTAGTTAAAAATATTGAACAAAGACATTCCTGCTTTAATTTACCAAAATAAACTGGCTTGCCACATTTATGACACTTCCACATTTTACAATTTTATATATGACGGGTTTAAATGCAAACAATTAGCACAATACTGTGTAGTAAGGAGGGGTAACGACCTTTTAAAAATGGACCGAATACCGCAACTAAACATGAACGAACAAAGGAAAAATGTAGATTTGTTTCCGCTAGACGTCAAAATACATAATCCAGAACAATAGTTGTATTAATCCCTTTAAATGTATATATGTATATATATTTATATATATATGTTTATATATTACAAAAACATATACACACACTTATGCATATAAGAACTTCATATAAGAACATATACATATATGTGTAAGAACCAGAATTCTCCAGTACATAAAATACTTTTGCAATTAAAAATATTTGGCGTGATTACTTGCATGCCCTAGCGTACGTGTTTTGTTTATAAAATAACATTTCATTATTGAAAATTATTATTTATTGTACGCCTCCTTTTTCTGTCTGTGTTCGTTCCTTACCACTATTACTATTACTCACTACTTCTCTTTCTACACCGACAACTACAAATATGTGCACCTGTTCGTTTTTTTTTATTATATTATGTTGTTATTGTTTCCATCATAATATTAATTTATTTTGCGAACTATATAAATGATCATTTTCACTTCAAATCTCATGATATTCAACTCTTTTAACATTTTAGTTAAGAACTTCTTATAAATTAAAAGAATTATGATTAAGGACAAGATTGCCAAAGCGCAGTTATTTTGGTTTTACGAGTATAAGTTTAAAGCTGTGCAAAGTTTACAAGTGAATACGATATGTTATTACGATATATCAACGATATAGATAAAGTTAGATGAATTGAACATTACAGAGAAATGTTCATAAAAAAGTAGTTTTTATTTTCCTCTTTTACTGTAAACGCTTAGTACGTTCTAGGGTGATTAAAGCGAATGCTTCATTAATTTAAAAAACTATTAATCAATGCTATCGCGATTTACGTTTTTTTGCCGCTGATTTAACTACGGACATTTTATGCGCAAAATTACTTTTGGAAATGACAATCTAAAAAGCTGCATCGATTCTGGTGCAATATAGGTAATAAGGTCGTGAAACAGTTTTTCTTTGCTTTCGATTTGAGTCACTGAAGAAAAGTGATTTTTCACAACCCGCTTCCCTTATATATTTTCCATTATTTAAATTAACTTCTTACCGACTTATGATGAAAATTGTACTTACGTACTATTTCCAATTAAGTTATTTCTAATAAATCTAAAGTCGAGTTAATTTTGTTGTTGTTTAAAAAAAAGTATAATTACCTATACATAAAATGAAAGATAATTTTTAAACTACCTTATTAATGCAACTCTGTGTGCAAACGAGTACCTCGAGATAGTTTCTAATGTTTATTACAAGTTGCGTGTTTTTTGCGAAATAGGATAGTTTGTTAGCATTTTTTGATATAAAATTTATAAATCTATAGATAAAACGTTATAGAAATTATTACTTTGGGAAAAAATTAGCTCAAATTTTGAAAATTACTTTTAAAAAATCAAAAGAAAAAGTTTACCCAATTTTTAAAATATGTGTAAAGTTTACAAGTGCAAAAGCTGGAAAATATTCGTAAAAAGAGATTGTATATCTGTATGAGTTAATTAAGAGAGTGAATCGTATATTTAAATAGCAAAGGAATTCTCGAGGATATATATTGCTATCAGGATAATTAAGCGCAACAGCTGAAAATTAATATTAAATGAAATCAATCAGCCATTCCGTTTCGGAGATACAGGAATAAAATCATTTAAACAAAGTCGAGTGTTTTATCAAGAGAGAAATTTGCGTTGCGGCCCATCAAATATAACAATGAAAACCACTATAGAATTTGAGGAATGTTTAAAGGATTCGCCTAGATTTAGGTAAGTTGCAAATATTATTTAATAGTCAAACATCTTTATGTAGTTAGATGAAATGTGAAAACAAAAAAAAAAAACAATTTTAATAACTGTTATTTCGATAGGAACGCAGGTGGCAGTTAACCCAGGCAGACAAAGTAATGACCAAGCAACGCCCCTATTTTGCTTCTTTTCAACTTTTTGCTGTTGCATACTTTGATACCGTAGGATTATATGTATAAGGGTTGTCTACGGTGAAAATTCTTAGCATCCATAAAGTTTAGTTTAGGCTCATTGAGTACCACACAAGCCAACTTACTTAAGAATAGGCGTCATTTTAACCAAACTACACATATCTCCCATTGAAGCGAATATGGATTCTTAATATTATTTTTTTTTTTGTTTTACTTGATATTTCGTTATTTCATTTTTTATTTTTGTTGAAATGTTGTTATCTATGTTTATCATGTCATTATTATTCTATTCTATTACTAGTTTCTAATGGCAGCATGATTATGAATAAATTACGTGGTCATTGTAAAGATTTGAAGGAAATTTTCTCCCGTCTATATAGCAAATATAGCGGCAACAATGTGCGCAAAAATTAATTCTTTGTCTCTTCACACTTAACATGATTATCTACTTCCATGACTTTGATGCTTACTAACAACTAATGCTTCATAGCAAAAAACTTCTGTAAACCACTAGACATTATGTTAACCTTGTCATTAGATGTATAATATCTAAAACAAAGTTTGGTGTAATAAATTATATGCATATTGAATACATATGTTTGTCCACATGGATGAATGCGCGTTTTTCTAAATTTCTGTTTGCCAAAGTCACGACACATTTTATAAACATGGGAATAAAGCAAGTAAGGTAACTAATTTCGACAAACAGTGTTTACTGGTTAGTTGGTCAAGCCATTACAATATCTATTTAATGACATATGTCATTTTCAATATATCTTTGAAATTTTCTTAGTTTTTAGCCGTATTCACGAAGGAATCATGACTACTAGATATGCTAATTAGTAAAAACACTTTCACCTCCTCTCTATACGCATTTCGATGTACAATGAACATATCTGCAGATTTCATTTTAAATATATATACGAGTTGAAAAAAAAAAAGAAAAGAAACGAAAACGCTATGACATAGCGGGTGTAAATAATTCGGCTTAAATGAAACGTAATATTGTCTCTCTTATTAAGAATATTGCCAGTGTTTGCGTGAGTTATCAAGCGCTTTTAACTTTCAGAGACTTATTCATCATCATTTGGGAGCATACACGAGCGTGCGAGTCTATGAATTTACATTTGTATTTATCTCTATGTTTCTAGCTCATGTGTCTTGCACAAAAAGTGTATCTTTCATCTGGGAAATTATGTGTGTTATAAGAAACACGAACAATATAAAAACATATCAGACAAGTTAGCTATTAAATACAATAAATTAATTGGCAAATCGAATCGACAATAAATAACGGATTATTCTACTGCGTTAATATTGCAGCAATACAAACATTAATTGTCCTAATTAAAACATATATATATAGCCTTATGTTTAAATTTCCTGCGTGAAATTTCAACATAATTTGCTTCAATGCGAACGGCAAAGTTGATGATTGACTTCTAAATGAAGTTCACCACGCAGATAATGCATTAACTGACTCCACAGCACAAGATACATTACCAATCAATTGCCGAAAATTTTTCATTTAACAGCTACACTAAAGAACACCATTGAACACTAAACTAAGTTAATTAATGTTTCTTTTTTCAATACTGTCAGCACATTATCGAAACGGAGTCAAGTATTATAGGCATTAGTAGCTTTTAACGAAAGTTATGCTTTGGCTTTATTACCACTTTTTAGTTTTTCTTTGTCCAATCATAACGAATAAAAAAATATACTTTTAAGACAAATTACAATCAGGCAGAAAAAAAAAACCACTCAAATCAAGACATATGGTATTTAATCAAGCTAACCTTATAAATCATATCGATTTTCCTAGAGCAGAGAAAGAGCACAAATGCGGAAAAGGTTATGGTATAGAGTTAGTGCACATCTTTTTAATTTAGACTTACTCGACATTTCTAAGTGGAAATAAGAATTAGTTATAGCTCACAAAATCACCAGAATGCTAGATAGATTTTAATAATTAAAAGATATTTAATTTAATTTAACCTAATTTCATCGTCTGGTATATTTCAGAATATTTTCAAAATTAAAAATCTTTATAGAGTATATGTAACTCCCAAAAGGCAGCTTCAGAGAGCCTTATAAACTATATAGATTCTTGATCAGCGTGAAATTCTGAATTGATTAAGTCATGTCTGTCCGTCTGTGTGGTGTTTGTTATTGGAACTCTTCTGGTCACAAAGAAGAAGACATCGGCTTTAAATTTGGTAGAAACATTGAAAGTTTTTGCACGCAGATTGGTATTGGGAAGCGGCCAACTTGGTCAGGGCAGAAGCCAGTGGTGGAGCATAAACTAAACGCGACTACGTTTTTTTAACAAAAATTTGTGGGTGTTTCTCAGAAATTATGAATGTTACAAATCTGAAGATGTCCACGTTTGCCGATGACCCGGAGAATAGAATGCAAGAAGCTAAGTGGGTTAAATCTAAATTAATTGTGGAAGACGTCATGACTTAGTGGGTAAATGTTTTCTGAAAAATATCTTCGATGGAGGTATCAAATGGAAGGCCTTGAAGAGTAGAGTGCGAATAATGTGTGTTGGTTTTAATTTAATTATGATGCCCGTTTGATACATAAAGCCTTGAGGCGTGTAGGAAAAAACCGATTTCCTGGACATTAAAATTTTAAGCGATCCAAGCGTGGTGGGTATGCGAGATTTATCCCCCGCTGAATATAACTCTTACTTTTTAAGTACTTTATCGATTTATACGCAAGAAAAAGAAGAGTTAATTTTTTCTCGGTTATGTATCGTATCCCAAAGTGGTAGCGATAAATTTTCAACAATACATTCATGCAAATCTTATATCATCTCATTCTTATGTCTTACATATGTATTTTTCTAGATGGCAGAAAGGGGTGGCGGGGGGGAAGAGAGATAAATTTAGCACTTGCTGTGGTGGGAATACTAATAATAATAATAATCGCAATTCAGACTATCATCTGCGGTATGGATTGGAGTACTTAGATGAATATGCTTATCTATTAATGAGGAGAGTTTTAATTAAAAGCTCTTTCTGCTAATTAAAGCGTTTATTGCTATAATTGCATTTAAAGTGAGCGAAGCAAATTCATTAATCTTCGTATTATACTCTATTCCATCTTATGCGATCGTAATGAATGTTATGTTTGTGTTTTCTGTTCAATCCTTTGGTAGATTTACACGGTATGGATTCAATTTTCATATTTTCACCTTCATCATTTTTATATCTTCGTTCGCTGTCTTAATGGCTCTTCGATCTCGTTATTGGCCTTTTTCAATTTAAATTATTTAAAGAATCATTTGTGCCGCCGCGTAAAACAACGGACAAGTGTAGCTATAAGCTAACTGCTGAAAGAAAAATAATTTAAAGATCCTCCCCCTCACCCCACACGTATTAAAGATTGGATTAAAGATTTTTAATTATTATTTATATATTTTCTTCTTTCTCCTTAACGAGCAGACAATTCATCTCTAAAGAAGAAACCGATATCGAACATTTGGAGCAGCGTTTAGATAAAATCATCAAATTGTGCAATATTGCTGTTGACTCGGGCAAAGAGTATGTCAAAAATCAAAGGTAGGCAGACAGATTTGAATTTTGTTTCATAATCCTTTAAGAATTAGTTGCTTGATTGTTTTTGTAGTGCATTTGCTATGTCTCTGTGGGATTTACAACAGCATTTTGCTGATAATAAAAATGCTCATAATGCCTTGGGAAAGCTGATACATTGTTTTCAGGTTTGTTTATTTTCTTAAAGAGAATCGATCTACATGCATGCATGCATGCATGCATACATATATATATATATATATATATATATATACATGTATGATTTGTGATTATTTTCTTGTACACTCATTTTTAGTTATCTATTGTATATATATATACATATGTATGTACAACCATATGTGTGTGCGTATGTAATTTCATTTGTTTATTCTTTTTATAGGAAATGAATAAATTTCATACCATTCTATTGGATCAAGCCACTCGTACGGTATTAAAAAATTTATCTGTCTTCGTTAAGGATGATATTAATCAAGTGAAAGATTATAAAGGACATTTTCTTAAAGTATCCGAAGGCTATGATAATGCACTAATAAAAAATGCTCAAGTATGTTCTTTCATATTAAAAAACATGACGAATGCAAGTGTGAATGTGTATGCATGGGTGTGTGCAATTCCAAGTATGAATCAATCAATATATATATATATATATATATATATATATAAAAAGAAGAAATTTGATGTTTATTTTATTTTATAATTTATATGCATGCTTCAACACTTACTTACTTACATTATGTGTGTGTATGTTTTTGTGTGCCGTATTCTCTAATGTGTTTAGGCGAGTAAAAATCGTACACAGGAAGTACAGGAAGCGGCCAATATTTTATCAGCAACTAAATCTTGTTTCCAACATACAGCCTTAGACTATGTTAACTACATAACATTGGTACAGTCGCGTAAAGTACCTTCAATATTATCAACGGTAAGTGCCGCTTAAGATCTTTTCATTTTTCAAATAATATGCAAAATGTTAGCATTAAGCCCGCCTTTCTTATTGACTTTTTCGTAGAGAATTGCGTCACAATTGGCAGCAAAACTAGTTTGTTAGGTCTCGTACCGCGCCTTTCTTACGTCATATATATATACATATTATGAATATTGATTTGAATGATCCCGAAATACAGAGCGACTTTCATTGTAATGGGGACCGAACTTTCATTGTAATGGGGACCGATGATAACCACAGATAGAATAATTATCCCAAACGGCTGAAAGTTATCTTAAAATATTTGCTTTGGTATAATTTTTGAAGCGCCTTCTAAATATGGTTAAAAAAAATCGATTACAATTAGAATAGATCTTGTGATATAATGTTAAGAAAAAACTAAAGTGGACATTGCTTGGAACATAAATTGCTTTTCGACACACTTCTAAGCGCCAACTTCCTTTGATCGACACTTTATCTATATACTCAAGTTCTAATAATTATATAAATACATATCTACATATATATCTTTTCAAAGAGTTTTGCAAATGAAACATTGAAATAAAATTTGGGAGAAAATTGGTGTTTTTAGGGAAAATTGAGAGCGCCGGAAAAAATCAAATGCAAGTTTCGCATAAATTACGATTAAAGTGAAAAGTGAAGGAAAGCAAACAGACGGATCTTTGCCACGACAAAGTTTTGACAAAGTCCATGCCGCGTTCCGTATTATTGTTAAACTTTCAGTGTTACTCAGCACATGTCTACAAGCCGAGGAATCGCCAACTATGCTAGCAAAAGCCTGCTCTTGCACTTCGATGTGTGGTGTGGAAAGTAATTCAATAAATATAGGCACTGCGCCCTCTCCCATAGGCTTGAATTTATAGGAAATCGCTGCGGTTGTTGTTGTTGGAGGTGATATTGATTCATTAAACTTTCTTGTTGAGTCCACTTATTAAACGGCTCGCCAGATTGAGCGGTTTCCGTTGGTAACTGGCGCATTTCCGACTAATGCATTATGTCATTATCCACGTTATTAGCATTAGCACTATACGAATCAAAAACTACGTTATGTCGTTTAGCTAATTCCTACTCCCGTTTCAGTTCGGTTAAAGCTCTTATTTCTTGAAAGAATTACGTTTTGTCATCGACCCGATCGCAATTTAGAAGCTTAGCGCAATAGCTGACCTCAAATAATTGCTGTATTAAACTCATCCAACTTTGCCGAACTTATTTCTCCTTAATTATCTCTTTGAAGACAAAGCAAACTCTTATAAAACTTTTTGTAGAAAAAATCTGAAGACTTCCCAAATAGAATGAAAATCAGCAACGAGCTACTGTCACTTTTCACGTAGAAGATACACGATCCTTTTTCCTCATTATGTTATTTTTTCTCACGTCTTTCACATACCATAAAGTAATGCACTCCTACCTTAGGTTAACGATGCTGTTAAACAAGTAAACAATGTTGCTTTACACTGGAAACGGTTGCACGTTTCTATCTTTAACGACGAATTTTAAAATTCTTTAATTACCTTTGACATATGTGAATATATATATATGTACTTGAAAAAGACATAACTAACACATTTGCCCTAAAATTTAAAAAACAAAAATATGTAAAAAACAAATAAGAACATTAGAGTCAGGCAATGTCGACTATTATATAGCCTACACTACTTCGCTTAGTACAGTTATTCGCTCGTTCTGGTAATACTACTCTAAAAAGTACACATTATTTTCACGCAAAGCCATTATTGTCATGAAAACCCTCATATTGGAAAGTTCGATTTTCTGTCCATATACGAGTTTGTGTTGTGTTGCGTCCAAAAACATAGACCTATGTGATCCAAATTCAAATACCGTTAAACACTACTATGAATTAATTTTCATCATAAAATATTAAAAATTTATCCCTTTTCTAAATCTACTCATAGGACATTTATATGGAATGGGGTCCATGTGGTTCCGATTAGGTCCATTTAATTTTTTTTATTTAACTGTTACCATAAACAAATTTTCATCACAAAAAAATTAACAATTAAGCTTTTTTGGCACATAAGGGTTTCATAAGAATCCTTACAGGCGGTGGTATCCAAAAAATGGGCCTACGTGATCCAAATTCGATAAGGTAGATTTCTTTCTCAGTTTACTATTATGAGCTTATTTTCATCATGAAAGATGGGAAATTCGACTTTTGTACCATATAGAGTTTCCATTTCTGTAGGAACGGTTATATGAGAACGCGCTCCAAAAAGTTCCCCAGCCGATCTAAACATTTCACACCAATTCGCAATGCCAAAATATTACTACTTAGCTAGTTTTGCCAAGAAATTTTGAGAATTGCAATATTTCAAGAAAGTAGACCAATCCGAACCATTTTCAATAGCGTTCGTCCTAGAACCAAAGTCCGTCTGTGTACCAAATGTAAACAAAGTATCTCAAAAATTGCAATCTATAGCTTGAACACAGAAATACATGGACAGACAGACAGACATATAGAAAGACATAAGAACAGACATCAGACGGACAGACGAAGAAACAGGCTTGGATCAATTTAGCAAAGCGATTCTGTATCGATAAGTACAATAAAAACCCTTAAGCCTTTCTGACTGGTCCATACGCCCGCACCAAGTTAATATACTCTGTACACCACAACTGGAGTAGGGTACAGCAAACGGAGTAAACGTATAGAATTCTACTTTGTAGTGTCTTTTGTTCAGTTTATTCTATAAGCAGGCATAACTTCAATTAAAAAAAGAGAAAAAGGAAATTCTTTTCAAGTTAACTTTTTGTTTATATTTTATAAACATTGAAGTGAGAAGGAAAGTAAATGATGAACGAAAAATCTTTACTTCCTGTAAATCCTTACTTAATATTATTGAAATTTGTTTTTCCCTTCAGTTACTCGATTACTATCAAGCGTGCGTCACCTATTATCATCAAGGTTTCGATTTGTGCAACGATTTTGATATTTTTTTTAAAACTATTACCGAAGATTTGAATGCAATGCGTTGCGAATATCAGCAGCTGGAGAAGGCGATGCAAAATCGTCACATGAGCGTGAACAGTTTCAATGACACGAATACCAACAGTGCTTCGAATAAGATCGAAGGTTATTTATTCAAAAAGAAATCGAAAGGATTTAAGACTTGGTGCCGTCGTTGGTTCTATCTCAGCGATAATCAATTAGTGTACAGGTGAGTTTAGTAGAATTTTTTTTTTTTTTGCGCTTTCAACTTAAATATATTTTTGATGGATTTATCTATTATTCCGGAAAAAAACTTACTCTGGTCTGTTCTGTTTTTTTTATACGTATATTATGTGAGCAGCGTGATTGTTCTTTGTATTTGAATTTTATATTAATAAAATATAATAAAATAAAATAATATTATTATCATCAATTTTTTCGTTTGGTTTATGTTCAACTTTTGAATTTGTATTTTGTATGTTTTGTGTCTATTGTTGATTTGATTTGTCTTATGTGATTGTGTGTGTGTGTTCTGTAACGCTGAAGTGATTTGGATTCGAATTGCAGAAAACGCTGTAACGAGGACTCGTTCTCCGTGATGGAAGAAGATTTACGTATTTGCACCGTTCGACCAGTTAACGATGGTGATCGCCGCTTTTGTTTCGAAGTTATATCACCCGCGAAGTAAGATTAATAATAATAATAATAATAATAATAATTGAACTCGTGCTAAGAATAGTGCTCTTCATCATTTTTGATATGTCAAAGGTCTCATATATTGCAAGCTGATTCAGCTGATATGTTAGCAATGTGGATATCGGCTTTGCAGAGGAGTATAGGTGCGGCCATACAACATGATAGTCAACATTCCCGACCACAGTCTTCATTAAATACGAATCCTTTAAATGCCAAAAGAAAAGTGTATGTCCCTTGATAAACGTAAGCATAAGCAAAGGCCCGCGATCATCATTTCTCCTTTCTTATAGACACTGGGAGCAGTTCCTGAAAATTCCAGGTAACGCAGTGTGCTGTGATTGCCGTGGTTCGGATCCACGCTGGGCTTCCATTAATTTAGGGATTACTTTATGCATAGAATGTTCTGGTGTTCATCGGAGTTTGGGTGTACACTATAGTAAAGTACGATCTCTAACGTTAGACGCTTGGGAAACTGAAAATATTAAAGTAATGATGGAATTGGGTAACGAGGTTGTCAATCGAATTTATGAAGCCCGAATTGGTGAAAATTGCGAACTGAAAGCGGCTACGGAAAATTGCGATATTACCGTTAGGGAAGCTTGGATCAAAGCTAAATATGTGGAGAAACGTTTCGCGTGTCCAATGCCAAAGCCAAATGATCTATTATCGAGCGAGACTGCAGAGGTGCTCTCTATAGATAGCGCTAGTAATGATATCAGTAAGAGAGCAACACTTTCTTTAGGTGCTCCGCGAAAGTGGGCAGTTAAAAAGTTTAGACGCCGAAAACGTCAACGCTCCAGTTCCAAGTCTTCCGACGATCCTATAAACGATGAAGATGAAGATGAGGACGACGAATCTCTTAATATACCATCGATGTCTTTAAGTATTTCAAGGGAAGACTTGTTAATAATTGGAGACGAATTAAGCTTGGAAACTTATGAAGCACCAGGTATATTAGGTTCTGACCAGGAATCGACAGACGGCGAAAATGAACCGGAAATTATCGATGAAGCACTTTTTAGTAAATTAGATGCCAATCTCCTGTTATATAAAGCTTCAGCTGCTCATAATTTGCCGGTTATGTGTATGGCCTTCGCTTTGGGAGCCGATAAGAATTGGCGGAATTCGGAAGATCAAAATCGTACTTATTTACATCAGGCGGTATTATCGGTAAGTTGAAACTTGTTAATCAATTCCAATGTCCAATGTTATTTAATGAACATATATATACAAGGGTTCTGTTATGGCCTGCGAATATTTGCTATTGAATGGAATACCTATCGACAGTGTGGATGTGAACGGGCTTAGTGCTTTGCATATATCTACATCGAAAGGTTATATAGCTCAGGTGTATCTACTTTTGAAACATAAAGCCAAATATGATATAGAGGCGAACGATGGTAAGAAACCTTTGGATATAGCAGTCGATCAACGTAATGCTGATATTGTTACACTGTACGTACTGCCAATGTAAATTTTGCTCATATGAATGAAATTTTAATGATAAATTGTATTTAATATATTTGTTTAGTTTACGCTTAACGCGTCTTAACGATGAGATCGGCCTCAGCGATGAAGGCAACGGTGAAGACGAAACGTATAAAGATGTTATGAAAGACTTTTCCAACTTTGCCTCTAGCCAACCGCGTATGCTACGCAATCGTAACGATTCTAACACCTTGGAATCTCAACGTTCTTCCATGACCAATTCCGATTAAAAATTAATTAATTCAATTGTCTGTATCTCTGTATTTTTTTTTTTAGTCCATTTGTTCCTCCTCCCTTTTTATAAATTTCAAAGAGTCCTCAAATTCAACCTCATCGTCATCATATTCATCATCATCCTTAATGAACCTTGCCGATATTGAAGACGCGTATATGTTTGCGCAATTTGACATCTGATGCTTGGCTGCGTTTACGAGAATAATATGATTAACGGAGCCTGGCAGCCAAGTAATCATCAAGGTATAATTAGTTATAACAACCTTTCCTGCAAAGTGAATACAAACCCAAAACATTTTATGACCGTTATATAACTGGTGTAGAAGCAAAAAATTCCCCAGCTGTGTCGCCGACGTGACACACTTCGAGACCGATGCATGTCGTAGTGTTAAACCAATTATATTTTGCAGTGTTTCCCCAGATCCGACGTTAATATTTGTAAAAGTGTTTGCAATAACTGTAGAGGCTCAGATGCAAATGTGTCAATAACAATATTAATCATTTAATTGTTAAGTGAAGGCAGATACATTGCGGACGGGTATTTCCCTCCGATTTATTCCTTTTAGCGTTAATTTTATCACGAATGTCAGGAGGTTTCTGCGGCGGTCGTCGTTTGTGAACGTTCCTTTGCCCTTGAAAAAGCTGACCCGCTCCGCAATGGTCTCCTGTATACGTTCTGCTATTTTTAGATGTGGCATATGTTTTTCATTTGTATTATATAGTATTTCGTACGCCTTGTTGAATGCTACGTGTACGTGTTCACTGCAGATTTCGGCCTTAAGGAAGAGGCTTGTTAGGATGATATTATCGTACATATTTCTAGTTACAATGGGACTTCCTTCTTTTCTGCAGGCGTTTCCATTGGGTATGGTGAGGTCGGCTAGACATTGCTGGCATTTTTCCTGCTCGCGGATGTATTTTGCTACACCGTAGCCCGTTAGCAGCCTGAAATATTCCCCGTGTTGAGGGTCGGTTTGTCGGTTACATCTTTGTATGCCACGCTATCCCGACCGAATGGTCGGAACGCTTCTTCGGATTCTTCTTGAATCTGATAGTCAAGGGTTTCTATCAGAAAGTAGTTGTCCGTCGTCGTTTGGCCGCTACCCCAAAAATTCATTTGTGCTTTCTGCATTCGTTCTGCCAGCTTCTTAATATCTTTCGCCGATCTTGTGCGATTTTTAAACGTTGTGGCCAAATTACATATGAAGCGCTCTGACATGTCTTAGCTCACTCTGTATCCAGAAATTGCACTGTTAGGGTGAGCAGCAGTTTGCTCCAGCTGTAGTTCCCTTCTTAAAAATTCTTTGTTGCTTTTAGCGCTGCTTTATTCTTGTTCCACTTCCAATTGGTGATTGTGTTGCGCTGAACGACATTTATAAACTTGGTGATGGCATGTATATATTTATAAGATTTTTCCGCTGTGCGGCCGGTTGTAGTCTTTTTGTTGATGGCTGCTTCTATGATAGCAGTAGTCATATCGCTGAAATAGCCGATGAAGTCGTGGTGCGACGACTGGCAACGACTGAACGACCCCTCTCGTTAGCCAGAAATTACAAGCAGCTTTGTTTGCGTCCTCCATATAATCTTTTCTTCATTTTATTGGGATAGCGTGGTCGAAGCGCTCGCGTCGTTGCATTAAGCCATAACTAGCGGAAGCAAGATGAATGTAATCATACAACAGCCGGATTTTGTAGACCTTTCCCTTCTTTTCATGTACACGCCATTATTTGCAAATTTTTGCAGTGTTTTCTCTTTATCGGAGGCTCTATCGCATACTACTGCCTTAACGTGGAGACCGATTTGTTCTGCCAATTCGATGTTCTCGCGGGACTTGCTGCAAGTATGTGCGTTGACTTCGTTCAACATGCTACGCACTCCGAAGGGCACGATTCTGTGGTCCTTCACAGCTTGCTTTGGGCCATCGTAATTGCAACTATAGAGTCGGTCTTCTGTTGTTGAATAAGTCGTCTCTTGATTGGTATAGACTTCGTCAAAACAAAGTGTTACTGTTACTATTCGGTCGTGAGGAGTTCATCTCTCGCAGTGCCTCAACATCCGACACTACGTTATCAGTTTCTTTCTGGACTGTTTGGTCTTCTTCAAGGTATTCTCCATGTTCTGCCTGGAGCTGCGTTGCCTTTCTTTCAACCTTCGCATTGATTCTGCGGAGGTTGACAGGCCATAGTCTAATATACTACAACAGTTTGGATAGTTTAGGTTATCTACGGCTATAATTTTCCGTCATTATTTCTCCTATTAGTTCGCCAGTCATTATATCTATTAGTTTCTCAGTCTTTCTGTCTATTAGTCATTTCTATTAAGTGAGGTAAAAACCGCGCATCCATTTTTTCCTTCGCCTTTTCCTCAAACCCTAGAAAACTGCGTATGCTACGCAATCGTAACGATTCCAACACCTTGGAATCTCAACGTTCTTCCATGACCAATTCCGATTAAAAATTAGTTAATCCAATTATCTGTATCTCTGTATTTTTTTCTTTTATGCGTATTATTATAATTGTTATATATTTATATCATTTAAAATTAAAGCAAATGCAAGAAAGAAAAAAAATCAGTCATTCATATTAAAATCATTCTTAAATGTTTAAGGTGCTTTAAGATATATATATATATATATATATATATATAGAATGCCCAACTAACGTGGCATATTTAATAATAATATTTTAAGTGTAAATTAAGTGTAAGATGCTAATTTTATAATTTGTTATTAAGAAAATAACGTTCACACACAATTTATAATTTGTCATTATTATAATTGTTAAAATGTCTCGTCAACTTGTTTTTTGTTGTTACATTTTATTATCATTGTCTTTTTGCATAAAAAAATTATATCGTACATAAAAATCGTTTTTGTTGTATATTGTTTCTTAAGTAATTTTCGTGTCTGCAAGAAAAAAGTACACTTCTCAATAAAAATAAAGAAGAAGAACAAGTTGTTCAATTTTAAATTGATAATAGATTTGTCGTCGAAACTAAAACTAAACTCTTCAATATACTATAAAACTATATACGCCTTGCTTGTTGATGTATATTAATTATTCTATTCGTATGAAATGACCCTTAAGAGAAATTACGTAATGAATCTGCATTAACCAATGCAATGCATATAAAATTGCAAATGAAATTATTATTATGTAAAAGAAAATCTTGAAAACAAATTTGTTGAAAATTATATAATTCTATATAATAAAGAAAATTCATATTTAATATATTAATAATAACTTACCGGTTTGTATAGAATCATGATAATAAACGAAAGGTATTCTCTCTCTCTCTCTCTTTTCGATTTAATTTGTTGTCGAAGGACTGGCTTTAATTGTTGTATCATTATGTATTTTAATTATATGCCGCCGAACCGAAGAACGGTCGCCAAATGTACGGTTACACTTGGTGCACTGAAAGGCTACACCGTTGTGCGTAGCTAAATGGCGACTTAAGCCCGACGCGTGTATAAAACGTTTTGGACATAGATGACAACAGTATTGTTGAACACGCGGCTGTTCAAGATGATGGCGATTAACGTGTTGCGTTAAATAGAGTCGTTGCGAAAAAGATTTCTCGCAATGCGGGCACGGATGTGGTTTATGATCAGTATGTGTAAATTGATGACGTTTCAATATTTCTTTTTGACTAAACGATTTGCCGCATTCGGCGCAAGTGAAGGGCTTGTGTGCCGAGTGCGCAACCATATGACGTTTCAAGGCACTACTGCAGGACAATACTATTTGACAATCAGGACACTGATAGCTAATGCCCGTTAGCACTGTTTTCCTGTGCACTTGAGCATGTCTTTCCATTGAGGTTTTCGTTGAAAATGCCATTGGGCAGTCCAGGCATTTAAATGTTTTTGCCGTATTAGTGATGGCGTATCGTAATGGCTTACTATTATACGTTTTCGTTAACATAGTTGTATGGACTGTCGTCGAGGTAGTCGTTAACGTGGATGCAGAACCTGTAGTGTTTCTACGGGCAATCGATGCCTTGGGGCTGCTAGTCGTCGAATCCTTTCTAATTTGTGCATTCTATAAATTGACTCTTGATGTTTTTGAAAGTAAATAAAAGTTTATTCAAGCCGTTACCTCCTTCTTATGGCACGATTCATCAATATCCATAAGAGTCACAGTTTTTTCATTTGTTCCTTCCGGAAAGTCAATAGTTATAACATTGTCTTCGTTAGCTTCAATTAAAGTAGTTACGCCGGAAGACTTTTTGAAAAACACAATTTCTCCATTGTCATCGTCAACTATGAAGATGAGAAGAAACTTACTACAAATTTATGAAATGAAAAATGATTTACTTTGATACGAAGTTGTGGCATGCTGAGTATCGTCGTTATTGTCCGTTTGCTCATCATCCGTTGTCAAATTTTGATAATCCTCGTCTGCATTTGTGAGACTATTCTCTTTAATCCCCGCTACGTCATCGGGGCTGCAGTGTTGATCATCTGCAGCCATTAGTTCATCAGGATCATCGTAATTGAAATATTCAGTTTCACTTTCGGTGCCATCTCTACTACTACTATGTATAATGGATTCATTAACTGCTTCGTTGTGGTGATTGGTCTCAGTTGACGAGTCCGAAGTTTCGTTTTTAATTATATCGTCTTTTTCAATATTATTTTCCGTTTCGACTTTCAGAATTTCAAAACTTTGAGAATTGCGTTTGCTTAAAGTGGACAATCTAATTTTATGTGTATTTGACATAGGCTTTGGGTTAGATTGCTTTCCCATCTCGCTTATGCTGACTTGTAAGTCTTCTTGAAATTCTTGGTCTTTTGTTAGATGCTTTCGGTCATTTAGAAATGACTGCAACTCGTTTAGAAGAGAATTTATTTCCGTTTCTCGACACTGCTGTATGACTTCCTCTCGTACTTGCTCTCTAGCTTCTTTTAAACATTCTTGCTGCAATTCGTCACGCGCCCTTTCGAATTCGGTTTGCAATTTATGTGTTATCTTTGTCTCCAATTCGTCCTTGCATTGCTTTTTGAATTGCTTTTTAAATTTACACAACTCCAATTCGTGCTCTTGCTTCATTTTTTGCTTCCAATCTTTGAATTTTTCTTCTTCCAACTTAGCCATTTGTTCCTCCTCCCTTTTTATAAATTTCAAAGATTCCTCAAATTCAACCTCATCGTCATCATATTCATCATCATCCTTAATGAACACTTTACTAACCTTGCCCATATTCAAGAGGCGTATATGTTTGCGCAGTTTGACATCAGATGCTTGGCTGCGTTTACGGAAAAAATACGCCTTTTCCAACTGATAGCGACACGAGGAACATATTTTTTTAGGTAATTCATCAGAATTTCGTATCTCCAAAGCAGCACAGGCCATTATACGCATCGATATAGAGATATTTCCAGCTAATTTATGGGCTTCCTTTGTTGTGGGAAATATTGGTATCGTGCCTTCGCTCTCCTTTAAACACAAACGACAAATTGTTTCCATTTGTGGATAAGTCACTTCCACTGATTGCGGTTTCATTTTGATTATTAAATTAAATTTTAAAAAAGCAAATATTCTTTAGTGTACAACAAAATCCAGGCGCAAGAATAAAATCCACAGAATTATAAAGCAGCAGCGTTGCATTTAATGCGAATTTTTTACCTATTTGCCACATATAGTCCACATAAATATTCTCAACTCTCAAATTGTTACTTCTGGCAACATCTGGCTCAGAAGATAGAAAAAGTGTAACAAAGCAAAACTGATAAAATTACTTTTAAAGCTGTAACAAAGACCGGTTGATTATTTAATTAACAGCAAAATTTAGTGTAATTTAAGTAGATTTGTTTTTAGTGTATACGTACATATACATATAATACAAAGATAAATACACGGGGAAAGCGATACCTAAAGGTAAAAAGAAACTAATTTCGAAGCGATTTCACTGCACGTCATTGGTTAAACAAATAAAAAAGTTTAATTTCCGGTTAATTGCATAAAATATTTTTTTGTAATATTATCCATCAACTTCGTGAACTTTGTTGGTATAATTGCTTTTTACTTTCTAATTTTCAACGTCATCGCAAATCGCAAATCACGGTTATGTATAACAGCCACCAGTTGATTCATAAAAAATTGATTTCTGTATGGGAAAATTTTTCTTCACTTTTTTTTGCAATCAATTTTCTTTAATAGCATATGTACATTTTATATATTGCCTTCCATGCCAAGTATATATATATATATATGTTCATGCAAAATTTTTCCATATGCCACGAGATAACGATTTCATTTGCTCTTAATTGAACATCAAGGAAAAGATATGAAAGGGAAATGCTTTCAAGGACATCGTAGCCATTAGACTAGAAGACTATTATTCTAGTGGAAAAAATAGATATTTGACACTTGGAACAAATCAAATTTGAAAAATGGCCTAGAGAACTCTAGACACCATCATGTCTGTTTAAAAAAAAGTGAAAGAAGTTCTGAAGAAAAAAATTGCAAGTTTCATAAGAAACCAACAACGTCTTAGGTACGATTTATTTCGAGTATTCATCTGAACAGCCTAAAACGTACGCATATGTTTTCCCTTTAATATTCGCAGCCATAAATATGCTTACCGTGCACCGTTTTCTAAAATCCTTTTAATTCGTTCGAGATTGAAGTTGCGAATATCTAAAAGTCACTTCGCGTATTGAAGATTCCACCAGGTCAACGTGTATAGATATTATTTAAGTTTGCGAAGCTAAGTAGTTTGATTGTTTCTTATTAAAGGATTTCAAAAAAATATAACTTGAAAACTTAACTTGATTAACTTTTTCTTAACCCATGTCTCTCGTTCCACTCTTACTGCAGTATTCTTAAATTCTATTCTATTACATTATTGAACGAGGGTTTAATTTTTTAGAAAACTTTGACAACATCGATCGGTTTTGAGTTGATCAATTCTAAGGAGAGTTTCATAGCGTCCTCTCAAGTCAGCGATCACCTTATAACAAAATATAACGGCGCATGTTATCTTCTTTGCTTCATGTACACCCCGAAGCAAGGGGTAGAAAATGCTTGCGAAATCATTTCAAGATAGATCATCTATCAGTTCGATGTTTATAATCATTATGAATTCAATGAATGAGAAATATTTTGCAAGAGACATATATATATATATATACACATATAAATAGGGCTGGTGTAATTAATGCAAATTTATTTTCGCGCCATCAAGATATTAAAAATATACATATACCAAATAACATATACCAAATGTTAAACAATAATCATCGACTATTGGCAAATTAACAACAAACATCTTATTCTATAATAAAAATTTGACATGAAGATTAAACGTTTTATTTGTTACCGTCAATCGTGTAAACGCTCAGATATTCAGCGACTGCAGAAATGTGTTGTGTGTTCTTATCTAGAGGAGGAGTACTCTTTCAAATATAATGCAAATTAAATAACTACCTCATCAACATCGTCATTATCATTGAATAGACTGAAATGACCGTGTATTTGTGTATGAATGTATGAGTATGTCTGTGTGTGTGTTGCGTGTGTTCATCCTGTCTTTAATCTGAGTATGAATAAACAGACAAATAATCCGTACTAGATGAGCATTTGATTTGAAATAGACGCTCATTGCAAGTGTAATGAATTTGTTTTGTTGCTATTTTATTAAAGAAAAATAAAAACAAAAAAAATTTTTGAATTTCACTGGCAATAACAAGAGATTTTAGTTAGTTGTGTTTAAAAAGTGTAACCGAGGCGCTGTTAAGCGGAAAAACGACTAAAAAAAGAGCAAACGTACAATTTTTTTAATAAAATAATTCTTTTCTTAATACTTAATAACTTAATAAGATTTGAAAAATTTAGGGACTAGTTCTTGATATGCTGTGAAAGTGAGTCCAGAACTGACAGTAACACGAAAAACAAAAAAACTGATTTTTTGTGGCATCTCATTTGTTGATAAAAACAATATTTTTATAGCGTGCTATTCCCATATATTCAAAATGCTTAAAAAGATTATTTTTGTATTCATAATTGCTTCCTATTCCATTTTATAGCCTTATGCTATACTATTAAGAGCTGATATAGAAGAAGGTCACGCGATGATATACTTAGGCTTCTATTATTTTGCTCGTTTTCCACTGAACTTTGAGAACTGAGCTCATCATGTCCATCCATTCAAATGATATTTCTTAAGATTAACGCGTAAATAGAAATATTACGAGATTAAGCGTCCGCCGCTTCGTGCGCTGAACTAATTCGGAAGATCAGAATAAGCTTACATATGTGACCATATGGAGGGAACAATTTCATTTTTAATTCTTAGCTCATAATTTAACGACAACAAATTTAATTTAGCATGATGTTTATATGATTAACAGTACACTACTGTTACTATTATTTTACTTAATAATAATTGATTGGAACATTGAGTGGTTTATGTCCTCAGCAACAGTATACTGCAACAATAAAGGCGTAGCGTAGGAATAAACGTATCTTATCAAGTGAAAATGGTTGTAAGGAAGATTTACAAAACTTAACTAATAAAGAAACTCGAGTTGACCAGACCATCTGTCCGTATGAGAATTCGTTACTTCCCTTTCCTACTAATAAAAATGACTCAAGTACGGACGTCATGGACATCCATGAAACTCCATGATTTGTCTAATCCGTAAGGTGGACTTTTGCGCTAGTACATCCACTGTTCATCAGCCGCATTGTTCAGGCAGGGGAAAGTAACTTCCCTGTGTGTAACGTGTTTTCATTCGAAGTTTTTTTTTCTGCATTTAATCGGGATGTATTATACGTCTTGTTACTTGCACAAGGAAATATCAAAAATTTCTCCAGTCTTGTGTCCAGTTACCTTCCGCTTTGGAAAAAGACAAGAAAACTTCTCTATTATATGAGATGGCTCGTCCAGCGGTCAGCTTGAAATTCTGAGTTGATTTACCGACATATTTTTGTTTTCTTTTACGCTTTCGGTCATAAGATATTGATTTGGGAAGATAATGCGATTGTTTATCTTACCGTATGCCATCTGTAAAGCTTTTCTTTCGTTGCCTGCTTCTTTCGTAAAGATTGAAACAAATAATCGATAATCATTAATGATTCATTGTTCGTTGTGAGTTATTGCTCTAGTCTTCAATTCAATTGCGCAAAAGTTTGAAGCCTTCATTTCGAAAATTTTAAATTTCGTTTCTTTAGGTTTAATTTCAATTTTTTTTTTTTTCAGAAAGGCCGCTTTCCTTCTTTCAAGTGCATCGGGGGACATAGAGAAAGTTAAAAAAAAAAAGTGAAAAGGACTGTAGTGGGCCAAGGCCCATCATTAAATATCCTATACCATTCTATCTTTATTCAAAATAAGGAGTTTTTAAAATAAAGAGTTGGATAAGGATTAGGTTTCGCGCGGCCTGTAGGTTGGAGACAAGCAAACAATGGACAAGCTTATAGCGATTCAAAAAATATTTATTTTGAATCAATGGGTGTATATCAGTATGTCCTTCTGGGTATTTCATATTATACGTGGTGCAGGATATAAAAAAGGATATAAATTTCAATTTTTTAAGCTAAGTAGCTACGTGGTGGGCATCTGATGGTCGCTCCACGATGTCAACAAAGATTTTTCTATTCTAAGAAAATTTGTATATTTTTTTAAATCCATATTTACTTGTTTATACATATACTTGTTTATATATATATACATAGATATATTAATTTTTTCTTGTTTTCTTAAGCGCTTGCAGAAACGTTGTAAATAGAAATTATGCCACTACAATCGGTAAAGTACGCACCCGGAAAGCTGGAAATTCTTGATCAACTATTGTTACCAGTGCAATCCAAATATTTAGCTGTTAAAGGTGTTGAAGATGGTTGGAAAGCTATTAATAAGATGCAGGTGAGAAACATATCGAAACTCATTTCACTTTCAATGAAAATGTTTTTTAGAAGAGTAAAAAAGCAAAGCTGTATACCCTGACGTATTCTAACTCATTGTTACCGCATTTGTTAACCATTTTTGTATTCCCATATGTTACTTATTAGAAGTGAGTGCAATGTTTACGATGTTGAAGTTGTAATAAACGGTAATGCTTACAGATAATTTTAAATATAAATAAATTCTTTCTTATAAATCTAAAAAAAGTTAGCAATTTTGAAAGAGAAACCTATGAAGAAGCTAACAAGCGTCATGACAGATTTGATTCAAAATCTCGTGAATATCACGAACCTATGTGCTTTCTAGACTATAATAATTATTTTCTACGCCTACTCAAAGTAAGCACTAAGTCCTAATTGGGCGTAGGTTTCCAAAAGAGTTATACGATATTTTATACCTAAGAGTAAAATATGTTCCATTACTTTTTTTTAACTTCCTTTGGAGTATTACAACATAATTTGCGCGAGTTCCTTTCAGATTATAAGCCAGAAGCCAGAAGCCAGAAGCCAGAATAGTATTTTATGAAGTGGAATTATAAGCACACTTCTCCGAAAAGGTTTACACGTGCGTTGATCTTGTATTGCATTGAACTTAACGGTACTTTTCAGCTTATGCTCATTATGGACATAGGCGTTCTTTTATTTCGTTGTTAACTTTGAAAGCATATATACATATTTTTTTATTTACAAGTACCGTTACGAAAGCCTTTATAAACACCAATCTATTCAAGTAGTCTGATACTTTCCGAGCAGGTCTCGTTCTTGTGTAGTTTACTTCTTGGTTCTGTCTATAGCGTTGGTTTAGTAGTGTAAACTGTTTATCACTTACTAATATTCACGCCTGCGTACTAAACCCGAAAAATGTGCTACGACAAACGTGTTATCTCTGGGCTTTGGAGAACCCATAGCTAAAAGTATATAATACCTTCGTTTAATGTAGAATTCCCGAATCAATTCAGCAAAATCCGTTCGTCATCTCTCGAAGAGATCAACTTAGCGAGAGATTTACTTCCTAAAAAAAGTGCTAGCTTTAAATCACATACTAAAGTAGACACGCTACGCCCAAGTTCACTTATTAAGCAATTGCATGTGGGAGAGATCTTCAACAAGCTACGATATCACAGTTTATGAATAATTTTTAATTGTAACCTTTAGAATTATTCATTTGGTGGTTGGATATCCGCGACTCAGGCCAAGATTAGCCTCCAAGTAATATCTAGCTGTGCAAAGCAAAATTAGTCCAACATATTACGGGAAACTTTGTAAAAAAATATTCGTAAATTTGTTTAGTATCGTCCATTAGTGCAACCCATCATTAGTTTTGTCAATTGATTTGCGAAGAGTCAAGAAATATGTGCATCGATGTTAGCAAGAAACATTACATATACATTCTGGATAAACGATGATGTTACGCGGCTGTTCATCTGAATCTGCAGAAATTCATTGAAAAAATTTTGAATGTGGCAAAACAGGAGGTGAAAATATTACAAGTTTGGCAAATCGACCTTGGAAATACGCAATCAAATCCAAGTGAACCATTAGCAAAAGCTTGGTGATAGCTTAGAAAAAAATTACAAACGAATCGCTTGGGTAATCTCTTAGTGATATATTGCAGCGAGAGATATATGAAATTGTGTACACACACATTATAGGAGAGAGATAGCAAATGCTTCGAGCAATTTGAATATTTTTTTAACGCGTTATTGTAAACTTAGTTATAAAGCAATTTTTAAGTGTTATACTCAAGTGTTTACATCTCTATTTAAAATATCTCAAATGTATTTTAAACATTTTACAAACAATTATGTCATAGCTTTTAGAGAAATATTTTTGAAATTTGTGCAAAATTATAGCGCCTATCGTTCGTTGGTTGCTTAAATAGCGAAAAAAATTCGTATAAGTTTTTGCAAAACAAAAACACTTTTTAGAAATGTGTCTGCGTGTGCGATACAGATGTGATGTGATGCTGGTTCGAAATGATTTTAAACGTTTTGCACTACAAGCGATTTAAAATAATTCATTTAAAAATTTAATTAGTCAACAAATAACAATTTCATACCAGACAGCCAGACAGACTGTATATATATATATGTATATTTGTATACATGTATATTTCTCAAAAACAATGCTTTTCATGTTGGCTTTCACTCTCAGATGAAGACACCGCGTTTATCTAAGAGCAAACATCGGCGTTGACATATGACAGACAAAAGAAATCTTCTTAAAATGCTTTACAGCTTTACAGCTACATATTTAGAAGACAATGAATGGTTTGAGGAAATTAATTGTTTTCATTTTGAAATTTTGAAAAATTAATCTAAATGTCTTGGCCAAAAAAGGGAGGTTGAGATGCGGATAGAAAAAGTTGTCGTGTATCATAGGACATACTACGGTACCAAGATGAAAACCCTAAACAAAACAAGTGCATCATCATTTCAGGTAAGAAAAAACACACACAACGGAGCGAAATTGTATCAAATCGTACCGAGTTTTTCAACTATCTCCTCCTATCTCTGCAATCATTGATGAGATATTTTGAACAAAAGATTTCGTTCTTGTTGCCACTGAAGTTACGTTCGTAAGAGCAGCTCAGCTTAACGATTACAATTCATGGCTGAATATATTGACAAATATGAGAATTTTCATCGCAAATCGGTTCACAATGGAATTAATGGCTTCGTTAAGAAGCGAAATTACGGCATTTACTTAAACGAAAATTTCAAATTCTTAGATGAATGGCGAATAAATCGGAGAAAGTTATTTGATTTCAACAATTTAAAAAATCAGGTTTAGAAATCGATTAATTGATACCTTAAAAGTCTTATATCCACAGCTGAACAAATGATAAGAAAACAATGTATTTCGCGCCTGTCGGAAAAATGAAAAGGTTTTAATAAATTGAATTTACCTCAATTTTTGGTACCACATGGCATTACATTACTATTTTCAATAATGGCTTATGGATTATTTGGTTTCTTATTAATCAGTTTTTTCTGTTTTTTTTTTGTTTTTTGTTTTAGGTACGTGGGGCTCCAGCTATCGCTATAGTCGGTTGCTTGTCATTGGCCGTTGAAATATTCCCAGAGTCATACGATTCGAAAAAGACTCTGC